>CAIGQZ010032280.1:1978125-1997411 GCA_903798205.1 Danio tinwini | reverse complement strand
TTAAAAAATAAATGAACACTAATTATTTAAAATAATAAGATAATGTTAAAAATAAATAAATACTATTTATTTAATATAATAAATTTATATAAATATATATATATATATATATATATTTATTATATTAAATATATTTATATACATATATGATCTCATTATCTTATTATTTTAAATAATGAGTGTTCATTTATTTTTAAAAATGTTTAAAGTGTTAGTTCACCCATCAATAAAACAGCAAAGATAAAGTTCTGACTCATTTTAAAGTCAAGAAAAATAAATATTTTAGGGGTATACTGTACATCAGTGCAGAGTACTTGTGAATAGGTGCAACATGCCGACACTAGCTATGTTTTTTTATCCAAAGATGCAAATACAAAACAGGAATATTGCATAAAAGACATGCCAATAAAGCAGCATTTCCATTCAAGTAGTCAAAGAGAACAAATATTAAAAGTAAAATAATATTTTACTATGCCATATTTAATATGGCGCTAAATATTAAAAGTAAAAACGAAATTTGCTGAGGTAAGAGAATCTTACGTCAAACCTTTCTTTATTCAATAAATTACTTGCGCCTTAGAAGACAGTATGCTGATGCGCAATGAATGCATGGTGGTATTTGAAGGCATCAGATGTGGAGCACAGACGCTCTTGACAGTTCTGGAGGTACAGTTGAAGTCAGAATTATTAGCCCCCTTAAATTATTAGCCCCCCTGTTTATTTTTTTCCCTAATTTCTGTGTAACAGAGAGAAGATGTTTTCAACACATTTCTACACATAATAGTTTTAATAACTGATGTATTTTTTCTTTGCCACGATTTTTTTATTTGACTAGATATTTTTTAAGACACTTCTATACAGCTTAATGTGACATTTAAAGGCTTAATAAGGATAATTAGGTTAACTAAGCAGATTAGGGTAATTAGGCAAGTTATTGTATAACGATGGTTTGTTCTGTAAAAAAAAAATAGCTTAAAGGGGCTAATAATTTTGACCTTAAAATGGTCTTAAAAAATTCAAAACTGCTTTTATTCTAGCCAAAATAAAACAAATAAGGCTTTCTCCAGAGGAAAAAAAAAATAGCATCAGACTTACAGTGAAAATTTACTTGCTCTGTTAAACGTCATTTGGAAAATATTTAAAAAAGAAAAAAAATAATCAAAGGGGGGCTAATAATTCTGACTTTAACTGTAATTATTAATATAATAACACTAATACTAAAATGGTTGAGGCATTTTGCAATAACCAAAAGAACATTTCCGATGTTTTACAATGTGCTCAGCCTGTTGGTTTATCCATTCAAACACATTTTTATCATCACATGATTTCTTATAACAAAATCACATGACCTTTTTATAATGCGCATACCATAGTAGTTTATGCGCATCTTTCTTATCAAATAAAAGGTTTATCGTACTTAGTTATGAGCATACATTTTCAAAACTTATGCGCATCTTGCAGTTTCCATCAACTCGATTTTTTGCAGTTGTGCATCTCAAACATGCACATAAAAATAGGTGGATGGAAACATAGCTAATGAGGAGAAGAAACTGTTGAATACAGCTGTTTGTTTTGTTTCAAGTGCGCACAAAAGGATTCTCATATTTTGAAAATATTTCTTATTAATTAAAACACAGTTACATATCTCAAAAACAACAAAAGCAGTGACAGAATTTTATATTTTTATAATGAATTTAAGTTATGATTGTTTTAAGATAACTTTTAACTTTTATTTAGCCTATTAAATGTTAATAATAGGACTATAATTCTAAATGGCTGTAACTACAACTAAATTTATACCTAAACATTTTATTATAATCTAGATAGATGTGTCAATTTTTATTGTAAGTGGAATTAAATGTAATTAATTGGACATAAGCTCTGGGACTTAATTTTGTTAATTTTGAATAAGCCACCCCCAAACTCTACAAGTGTTTGTTTCAAAGATATGAAGTGGGTATCACACCGGGCAAAAAACACTGCATTAAATTACATTGCTCTGCTGTTTGCGTTTGTGATTATCTTTGCATTTAAATGGCCTTTCATCTTGTTTTACGCTAAATGAATGCTAAAATTTATTTACTGACTATTTTTTTTATTAAATTGTTGAAGAATTGTTACATAAAACTTTAATCGTAAATTTATCGGTGGCTGAAAGACATGTCTCCTGCATATAGCCCATTAAAAAGTCTTTTATTTTTTCAATTTACAGAACTAGTTTTAAACAAAAAAAAATGTACGTAAATTTTGAAAATGTTTTGATGTTTGAAGGCATCTTGCCATGTTTGAAACAACATTTTTAAAAGATTTTGTAGATCTAGCGTCTGTATACAGGACTCACCATCTCGCCTGACCATTAACCCCAACAGAAGGGGAAAACTTTCCTTACCAATGGAGGTATGGCCACAATAACACAGCAGGGTCTCTGTGCACCTTTTCACTTCACCTCTTCATTAACCTCAACCTTGAGGCCTACCAGTCCAGTTTGACTGATTCAAATGGACTTCTCTTGAGACCGGCATACAGTGTGAGTAAAGAGAGAAACTAGGGGCTGAAAAAAAGGTGAAAGAGAGAGACTGAAAGTCCAGAACATGGCAAAGGCTTTTGGTAATGATATGGGATAGCATCAGTGAGAATTACCTGACCCGTCCTTGAGTGAACCGAACCGACCGCCATCTTGAGCAACAGATACCACCTATAGAATGATGTCTAAATGTCACAAACAAAAGCCAGATTGTCTGGCAGTAAAGCAAGACAGAAAGAGTACAGTAAAAGGCTTTCAACTTAATAAAAGAGTCCTGTTATCAAACCACAGACAGTCGATACCAAATGTGCCGTGCACACACTTAACAGTTACTCACCAGTTGGCCGGGACCAGAATGCATGTGCTTAAAAAACGAGTGTCACTGGTGGATGTACAGTAAGTGCTGCTCATTTTAAATGAAGTTATCTACTAAATGAAATGTTTTACAGACATTTTTTCAATGGAAAACCATCAAGCATTTCCGGAACCTTAGCAAAATACTATTTTTTAAAAACAGACTTATTTAACAAAACAGCACAGTGTTTCTCTAAGATCCACAAATGCTCCAGTATTGTTTGGAACTATTTTTGTTAACATAACAGAGGAAAAAAACTGTAAGGGTTTACCACACTGAATCCCAAAGCCTAACCAACAGTGTTAACAAAAATAAATAAGCAATATGAATGCATTGTTCCCTACTTCTACAAACATTTGAACTCTTTTCAAGTCATCATGACATGTTTCAGGATTTGTACCACTTTATGGTTTACAAGTGCTTTACCAGGGGTAACACTGAGAGCAGGTCTACTACTCCAGAAATATATTAGGAGCAGAGACAAATGAGAAAATCTGAACTGTAAATAGCTATTAGTTTACGGTACTGTACTGTAAGTGAGCAAAGCTGTTTCCATAAAATTACTGAGTAAATGAACTATATGCATAATTACAAAAATGAAGGCAAGTTAACAGTTAAAAGTTGCAATGGGTATACTCACTTTTAAGTAAAGTCAACTTGTCACTTTTAAGGCAAACGATTGACTTCAATCAAAGTAACTAATCACTCTTTACAGGGTATTCATAAATCTTTCAATTGTTTTGAGGTCCATGGCATAGTATTGTAAAGTCTGCTAAAACATTCATTCTTTCATTTTCCTTCGGCTTAGTCCCTTATTTATCAGGGGTCACCACAGTGGAATGAACAGCCAACTATTTCGGCATATCGTCACCTTGGAATTATAAGGTTCTATCTGCGTTCTGAATAATTTTGAGATATTGAGCTTCAAAGTATTTGCATTCCATATAGCAAACAGTATGTGTGTAACATTTGTTTTTGTTTTTTTAAATAAATAGTAATAATAATAAATAAAATGTAAACAACTTATCAAAAACATACCATAATGTAAATAAGTTGTCATTTATTAAAAAGATGTTAATAACTGTCAGATAGAACCTTATAATTCTAAGGTGACGATCGATATGTTGTATGCAGCTAATGTCCTTCCAGCCGCAATCCAGTACTGAGAAACACCCATACACTCTCACATTCACACAAGCACTAATACACCAGGGCTCATTTAATGTTTACCTAATTCATCTATAGCAGGTGTCTTTGAACTGTGGGGAAAACCGGAGCACTCGAAGGAAACCAATATGAATATGGTAGAACATGCAAACTCCACACAGAAATGCTAACTGGCCCAGCCAGGACTCAAACCAGTGACCTTTTTGCTGTGAGGCGACAGTGGTAACTACTGAGTCACTGTGCCACTCCGCTAAAACATGTCTTAATTAATAATATGCCCCTGTAATTAACCTATTCACAATAATGTTAATTTCAACTGAAACTGCAGTGAATTGTACATATGATCTGTAGTTTTGATGAAAAAAATTAGATTTTTAAAAATGAGTTAATCTTCCACTGAGACTACACTCATCAAGCCATTAAGGACACAGTATTGTATATTTGTCCAGATTTTATATTCACCTTATTATCATGGACGAGTGGAAACAGGCACTGTAACTAAGGCTATGTTTACGTGACATGGATGTAGCCAAAAAGTTTTGCCTTCCATTTAAAAAATGTTTCATGTTTATATGACAACATTATCAAAACGATCAGTTAAAATAGCCCAAAACTCTATTACATATTCCAGGCAAGTATCTGGCTTTGTCAACTTGTTAGTAAACTGTTCCTATAAGGAAGGTGGCAGTTTGGCGCTAATATCAACAATCTCACGGCAACTCGTAATTTTTTGATTAAGTGGCTAATTCGTATAATCTCATTCATACAGTTTAGCATAGATTGCTTATCCCCCAATGACGGTTGGGTTTAGGGGTGGGGTTTGGTGCCATTATTTTAAAATAATACATTTTCGTACTCGGAATTAGCCACTAAACTGACAAAATGTAAAATACTTTGGTTCCTCTCAGAGGAAGGCTGGCTAATGTGTATGTAGAATTTGCATGTGTGTGTGAGCATAAACACTATCACGTGTTTGTATGTGTTTGCCTTCTACACCTCCTTCAACACATACCATTCACTTGCATGACGTCATTATTTTCAAACACTCATTTCTGGGTGTTCAAAAACACTGTTGGAGTGTAAACAAACTGGCAAAAAACACACAAAGTTTGCCTCTTTGGTAGTGTAGACTCTTAAAGACTTTGAAACTTTTAATCTCATTGACTTCCAATGACTTTTACAGAAGCTGTACAAAACATATTTATTCTTGTTGCAAAAATATATATTCTTGTTTTATTGCATTGTCACAAACAAACTGGTTTTTAGCAAAGACTATAAAATACACAAGACGTGTGACTCGCATAGTTCTGAATGGGGAAAAGTGTAACGGTCAATATGGCAAATTAAGCCCCGCCTACTAGTACAGAAGCCTTTCATCCATCAATATAGACTGACAGAGAAGCGTGGACCAGACATCTGCTTTTACGGCAGCTGGGTCATCAACAAATATGCTGGAATATCAGCAAATATTTGCTTCACACACATATCAAATATATCCACATAAAGCTTGATATCTGTCCATTTTAAATTAACTAGGTGCACCTAAAAACAAAAGTGTTTTGGTATCGTAATCTGTATGAAACGAACATGAGGTACAGTCCGTCCTGTCAAATGCACATCACATGACAGCAACTACTCAAACGCCCACAAACTTGTAAACAAAGAGTCACTTTCATTTCTGGAGGAGATTCGCCATCAAGACCAAGTTGTGGACCACTTCAGAAGACCAGTGTGGCCAGACGATCATTATCCAGAGGATGATAATGTGTAACGTAAATGAGGTTGGTGTCGTGATCTCGTTTCTTTCAGGTGAGCATTAGCTTGAGAAACCTGAAAATATGCCGATTTTGTTTGATGCTGACGTTTAGAACGCCTTTGTTTGTAGTAAGAAATAGTTTGAGCGTTTACTGTTATTTGTTATTTGTTAGTGACAAATGAATTGGAAGTCTGAACACATTAACAACGAAAAAAAGTTTACTCCTGTATTGAAAAATAAGGTGGATATTTTAAGGGGGAAACCTGCATAGTAAAAATGAATGGAAAAAAAAATACCTGAATGAGCACTGCTGAAAAAGTGGATGATCATTCATGAACTGCAGAGAATAAGCCTTTGTTATTTGAATCGCTATCAGTGGTAACTTCTGCCATGTGGTCTCTCACTGCTGTATACATCTCATTAAAGGCCTCCTGCAGGCTCTCTGCTGTGTGATCACAATTAAGTTCTGCATCATCCCAGAACCATGACTGCATCTGTCAATTCAGTGTTTTCAACCGAATAGATACAGTTATGTAGGACTGCCATTGTTCTGCTGGCACTGAAATGTGTTGTACAAGCACAATATCAGGCTCCTTCAAGGTCTCCCTTTTTAATGTCTCTAGTTTCTTTGTATGCTTTTGGCATTTATTAGTGCCCATGAAAAAAAAACTATTGAGATTCTGTAGCAGTTGCTTCAATCCAAATTGTTGCACTGTATATATTGGTATTTGGTTGATGCAAATGAGCTCACCAATTGCTCTGTTTATTTGGATGCTGAATCACACTTCTTGGCACCCTCAGATAGGAGGTGAATTGTGGGTAGCAACTTGTTGGAAACAAGTTTAGCTGTCTGGCTATGGGCACTAATTAGAGAAGCATGGTTTGCAAAAGGTAAACAGCTGGCAACCATCCTCTAAAATGTCTTAGTTTGTAAATTGCACAGGGAATGTGGTGAATTTTTTTGCTTTAAATTCAAATCATAGTATCATAGTATTCAAATCATACTACTTCACCAAATTAACCAGAAAGTCGGAAAATACATTAAAGAAGCACATAATGATACCAAAGCTCAAGTGTTTTCTAAAAAGACACAAAACATTACTAAATGCTATTTAAAGATTTCAGAGGCACAGAGTGTCTGTAGTATGGGCTATTGAATGACCTACATTCAACCTACCAAGCATGAAAAAGTGTGCTGCTTGGTGAAAAAAAATAGCAGTGACCAATTTATGGTGATAGTAATTCATCACATCAAAGCAATTCCATCTGAAATGCATTTGGGCTGGAGTGGGAAACTAATGCAATGGTTTGAGGGGTGCTGAGAGGGTAGAAAGCCAGGTCAGAAAAATAAAAACAGCAGCCTCTGAGGGAGATTTGAAAAAAAAAAAGCATAAATACAAAAAAGTCGTTAAATTTAAGTTAGGTCACTGACCAAATTGCATTGAGAAGTTTAGGTCAAAACAACACTTAACGGTACTGTATAGCTAACATTCCTGTTAGACGTACATCCCTTGGCAAAAAGTATGGAATCACCACTCTTGGAGAATGTTCATTCAAATGTTTAATTGTGCAGAAAAAAACAAGCAGGTAAAGGTATGGGAGAGATGACAGTCATTACATTCTTTATAAATGCACAAGATTATATTAAGATTTTGGACACTTTTCTTATTCCATCAATTGAAAGGATGTTTGGTGATGATGACCAGATTTTTCAGTATGATAATGCATCGTGCCATTGGGCAAAATCTGTAAAAACTTTCCTGCAGGAAAGACATATAATGTCAATGGCATGGCCTGCAAATAGTCCTGACCTCAATCCAATTGAAATAATGTGGTGAAAATTAAAGTAAATGTTCCACAACAAGGATCCAACCTGCAAAGCTGATCTGGCAACTGCAATAAGACAAAGTTGGAGGCAGACTGATGAAGAATACTTTTAATTCATGCCTCAGATAATTCAAGCTGTTATTAAAAGCCAGAGGTGGTGCAACAAAGTACTAGTGTTTTTTTTTTTTTGGTGATTCCATATCATATCATACCATATCATTTTTCTCAGATTTGTGTGATTCCATTTTTTTCTCTGTTTGATCTGTAAAAACAATTGTAATTGACTACAGTGTTCTTTCTTTTCCTTCTTTTTTTTTAAAGGGCACCTAGGTTACCACTTTTTCCAGATTTATTATAAGTCTTTTGTGTCTCCAGAATGTGTCTGTAAAGTTTCATCTCAAAACACCCATCAGATTTTTTATTATACCTGTCATAAGTTTCTATTTTGTAGCATTTAGCATCAGCTAGCGTTTTTTGTGTACTGCGCCTTTAAGGCTAGTCCTTCACGCCCACTGTTTCCACATGCCTGGCAGCGGCTCCCTCAGCTGCGTCAGACAACAGACAAACACGAAGGAATAAGATCTCACGTAACGTTTGTGAGGAAAACTACAGAAAGAATATTACCAATAAGTATTTGATGCATCATGTGGAGTTGCAAAGATGAGTCACACAATGTCGTTACAAAGTTCATGCACACACACAAATACACACACACACACACACAGCGCTGACAGGCACACACACAGATAGCGCGCATTTAGCTTTGCACTGTTTTTGCACGCAAATGTGACAGGATACAGGTTGATCTCCAAAGCTGTATGGATATCTGTTATGTTAATGTACAAAATAAACCTGATTTAACGTCCACAAACCGGGATTGAATCGTCTTTTATTATTGTTCTGACACGCGGCTGTGGTGATGAAGTAAATGGCTGTAATTTATTACACTCATGCACTGTTTTAAAACATTTTAAACTTGTAAAACTCACTCTTGATCACATTTGATGATGATTGATGATCCTAGCAAACTGAACAGACTTTTATTTACGGTTGCTTAGTGTGCGCACGTCCTGGTCCTGTGTCTGGTGACATGATTATACAGGTTACTACGGAGACATGTTAATACGCAGCTGTCAATCAATTCGGTGGGCGGGGGGACCGTGCTCCTATGTCAAGTTGCGGTCGGTCTCAAAACCGCTCCAATTGGTCCACGGTTTTTATGTTGTTAAACTGAAAAAAAAAGGACTGGGTGTGTTTATATCACCCCAATATGACGGTTTATACACCATACATACACATATGTCTGTCCAAACAGCTTGAAAAGGAGATTTTTCACCATGGGTGCCCTTTAAGTGTTTCATACAGCCAGAAGGTTGGATTATTGAATGATAATAGTCATGTATGTGTTTGTTTGTTTTTCTACACAATTAAACATTTAAATGAACATCTTCCAAGAGTGGTGATTCCATACTTTTTGCCAGGGGTTGTATATGTCTAAAGCATAAAATAAAGTAGATTACAGTTTGAAATAAAATAAATGATCAATTCAAATGGAAAACTAACATTCTCTGAGGTTTCAGGTGTCTCATGTAAGCCATATGAAATATGCAGGTCCATCTACTACCTCAAAGAAGATTATTGACTTAATTTCTTTAGCCAATAAACAAAGAAAGCAATAGTTCATCAGTTACTAAAATGTTAAAGGGATAGTTGACCCAAAGATGAAAGTTCCACCACAATTTTCTCATCATTACTCAGGTTGTTCCAACCCCACATACATTTCTTTGATTTAATGAACACAAAGATATTTGGTAGAACAAATAAATGTACTGTCATAATTGGAAAAATGTGCAGCGTGGTGGCTCAGTGGTTAGCACTGTCACCTCACAGCAAGAAGATCACTGGTTTGAGTCCTGGCTAAGCCAGTTAGTGTTTCTATGTGGAGTTTGCATGTTCTCCCTGTGTTTGCGTGGGTTTCTTCCAGGTGCTCCGGTTTCCCTCACAGTCCAAAAACATGCGCTATAGTTGAATTGGGTAAACAAAACTGGCTGTAGTGTATGATTGTGTGTAAGAGTGTATGGGTGCTTCCCAGTACTTGGTTGCAGTTGGAAGGGCTTCCACTGAGTAAAACATATGCTGGAATAGTTGGCGGTTCATTCTGCTGTGGCGACCCCTGATAAATAAGCAACTAAGCCGTTTTGTTCTAAGAGTTAGAAAAAGAATACTAAAAATGTTAATGGATGGCTAGATATGTTTGCATACTGACATTATTCCAAATGCTTTTTCTTATTCAACTTCAGAACAACCTGAGAGTGAACTGATGGCAGAACTTTCATTTTCATGTCAACTGTTTCCTTAATGCAGCTTCCAATGGGTTTTCCCTTACACTTCCTCAATAATTTCTGCTGCTGCGGTGGCAAGCTTCATGGACGCACTTGAGCACATTAATGCCTCTTTATTATGATTTAAATGGCTTATTAATAAACGATTAATTAGTTGAATAATGGATAAAATGAACGATTACTTGTAGTCAACCATGAAAATCCTTATTTGTGAGCAGCCCTGCTGTATCGGTAGCATTGGTGCTTGTGCATGACTCTGTCTTGTCTGACTGGTGCCCAGTTTTCAAAGGAGCCTGGAGACTGTCTTCTTTACCCTCAATATGAACACACGAATCCAATCTGGCCTTTGGGCAAAGGTTCAGTCAAAAACTTCTTAAACTTACGTGGATAATTTACTTGAGGCCATAAAAGCCATGTGCACAGTACAGACAATGCGTTTCCATATGGGTATAGCATATACTGTACAGTATGTGGGTCTCACTTTCTGTCTTCTTTTCTGCTCATTTATGCAGCAAATTAGCCATTTTAAGCCTTGAGAAAAACTTTCACACCCAAAATAAACTTTATAGGAAAGTAATCATAGTAGATGATTACAAACTAAGCAAATGCTAGTTCTCAGCACTAGGCTAGTCTTAGCAAGCCTGGAACATTTCAAGCTAAAGCAACTAGTAAACTGTGGAAATTCTCCACTCTCAGTCTTTGAAATGCCCTAAAATGTAAAGCCCTACAGCCATCTTACTGGGATTAAAGCACATTACCTTGATGGCCAGAAGATATGTCACATGAGTTTACTCCTTTAATATGGAGACGCCGTTAAGAGCTGCATATTTCAAAGAGCGTCTGAATAAACAAAGCAATTCAATACATTCAAACCAAAATAATCTGGGCCATTAGTCCAAGCGGACACACAAAAGCCAGCCTTGAAAAAGAGCGAGCGAGAGAGTAAAAGATGAGGAAGAGGCAGATAATCAGATGGGAAAAGGTCAGGAAGAGGTAGAGGATTAAAAGAGAAAAAGAGGCCATAGGGAAGAGGAGGAGAAGCTGGATTCTACACATGACATCTGTATAACAAATTTTTCCACTTGGGTTTGTCTTTTCCCCATCCGCTTTAAGGTAGAGAAACAGTAAAGTGTGTGTTTGTGTCTGGATGAGGGAGGAAAGGACATATGAAGCCCAGGAGCAAGAGGAACCATGCTCCTTGGGTCTCCGCCAAAACAGACACCATCATATGGCTTTATTAATCTTTCCAATACTGTGCCCATTTGAGGACAATGAGCCTCATTTAGAGGAACAATGAGAAGGAAAACTTGTGTTAATGTACTAAATAAAGACTTACAACTGACAGAAGAACCAGAGGAGTTTATGGGTTTAAAAGATCAAACAACTGTTTTAGCAACTTGTTAGGGCAAAATCAGCTTAAATGTATGTAAGAAACACTGCCATGGCATATTTGCTATTTACATGGCAGACTTTGTAAGTGGAAAAACTGAACGCTTCACTAGCAAGAACAGTTAAATGGACCATCTGCGTGGAGATAAAGAATAAACAACTTCCATTCAGCCTCTTTACTTTCATTTTACCTTTACTCTTTAATTTACTCTTTTACTTTCGTGGATATGAAAACGGTGTTGTACGCACTCCACTAAAGACATCCATTAGCCTACATATTTAATTTTGCTTCAAAACTATGTCTAAATTCAGTTCTAATTACCAGCAAACAAATAAATAAACAATAATATTGAAGTGTGGTCAAAAAACTGAGTTATAGCCAAACACACATCCTATTCTTATGGCCCATATGGTGATGCATACGTCTCCAAAATCCGAAAGGTGGACAAATCTATACTTGTTTTTATTAAAACATATATAAATATCCATATAATAAATAATAACATTATACAAATGCAAATTGACATAAATAAACTGAAAAGCCCCCCAAGATGGGGCATGGAGGTAGTGTTTTTTAATATTTATGCTAAAAATAATTTTTTGTAACATTTTAATGCTTTTTTTTCATATGTAACAATATTTGTGTATTGCTGTGCATCCTGTGTGTATTAAATAATGTGTAAGCATTTGGACCTGCATAGGTGCATAATTAACCTGCTAAGCGCTGGACTTAAGACCAGCTTTTAGTTGGTCAATGGCACAGACTTTTTTAGTTCTTCAAAATAGCGACGTGCCAATAATGCACCTTAGCACACCTGCTTTTTAGACCGGCATCGGTCCAATTTGTGGACCGTGAGTCCACAAATTGGCGCAAATGGATTTGCTTTTTAAACAACGTGGCGCAAACCATGAAAATGAATGTTGCGCTGGTCTGAAAAAAGCAATAAATTGAGCCATACACATCTTGCGCTTGATTGCTCTGGGTGTATGATAGGGCCTGATATCCGCAATTTTAAAATGTCTTTTATTTATAAATATGGCTGAAAGTGTTTTACCATAAATTACATTATATATTTTTTTTTAACTAAGAAAACACACAGCCAAAACTTGTTGATTGGTAAATTGGTACATCTCTTTGGCATATAGTGATGCCCCTATAATAAATCTAATGGAATATTTCCTTTAATTAAAGAGTAAATTACTCTAAGTTTAAGTTTACATTTAATTTCTTTATTTTTTTATTATTTTACATTACATGTTGTAAATGTGAAAACAGAGTCCACACCCAGTATTAAAAGAATAACTAGATAGGAATTACTTTGGTTGTAAAAAAAATGCACACCCAACTGTTGAACAAAAATGAACAAAAAAACAACTAGTTTAGAGTGCAAGATAATGGGTGAACTATCCGTAACTGAACTACTAAACACTATTTCAAATGACAGAAATACAGTAAATAGGGTAAAGGTTAGACTGCAGTATTTTGGGAGCTCGGGACAGGTTTGTCTTTGGTCCTCATTCTCCTGGTTCTCCACCTTACAGACGTCCACATGTGGGGTGACGGCCTGAAAGAAGGGGCCCAGGGAGCAAAGACAAGCTGTGGTTGATTTAGGATTTTTGAGCTCAGGCCAACATTCCTAAGGGGAAGAGAGTGAACGCACAAAAAAAGAAAAACTAGACAGAGCAAAGAAATAAAAGAAACAGAGAGTGGAAGCAGAGAGCATATGTATGCATGCATATGTGCATATATTTATAAAGTGTGTGTCAAAAAGGAGGGTATGGATTTAACATGGAGAAACACTAATGATGGAAAACAGTAAATTCCACACTGTAACACTGAAAGTACAGTATGTTAAAGGACTTGATACCTCCTAGAGTAAATGCGGTTGAGAGAAAGATAATAAAACAACGCTATAATTGAATTACAAAGCAGTAAAAATGATTTTGAAAAAAGAAGAATGTGCATGATTGTTTCAGGCAAATAATTATTAAATAAACATACTGAAATGTAGAGGCCCCTATGAGTTTTGTGAAAACATCACAGATGTTCACAGAATCCTGTCATAAAAACTGAATAGATGTATGATGTGGAATGTGACAAAACTTATGAAATTTGGGATAAATAATTTAAAAGCATAAAGCAGCACCAAATCAAAACATAATGTGAACTATATATGCATACATGATGGCTTTTAAATAATAAACTTCACAAATACTATTTAAAAAACTACTGTCACCATATAATTTACACACAGAAAGTTAAGCATTTTCACAACAACTTGTCAAAAGTGTGTTTCATTTAAATACATGTGGCAAATGTATTATTATTGTAAAATAGATTGTACTTTTTACATTTGTACATATATATTTGAACTTATAGGCTCTATTTTAATGATCTACGCGCAAAGTCAAAAGTGCTTGTCCGAGAGCGTGTCCGAATACTGTTTTGCCATTTTAAGGACGGAAAAATACGGTCTGTGCCCCGGCGCATGGTCTAACAGCTTGTGCTTATTCTCTTAATGAGTTATGGGTGTGCTTTGCGTATAACTTGTATTATAGTTATATATTTTTTTAATATTTATACAGAAAACAATACGTTTTGCAACATTTTAGTTCTTTATTTTTTTGTCATATGTAAAGATAATCGTGTATTGCTGTACATCCTGTGTGTATTAAGCATTTGAACCTGCATAGGCACATAACTAACGTTCTCTGCACTGGACATTAGAGCAGCTTTTACTTGGTCAATGGCGCAGCTTTTTTCAGTTCATCAAAATAGAAACCTACCAACAATGAGCCTTAACACCCAGGAGACCACAAAGTGATGCAAATGGATTTGCTATTTAAACAACGTGGTGCAAAATGTGAAAATTAGGGTTGCACTGGTCTGAAAATAGCAACAAATCGTGCCAAACACACCTTGAGCCTTTTTGCACCTATTGTATGATAAGGCCCTAAATGTTTTAAACGACCACTCATAAAAATATATATATTTTTTTATTACTAAAAATTATTTTAATCATTAAAATGGCCAATTCAAATAAAATGAAAGAGTTCAGTAACCATGTAACTTTTTCAAATTTAACACAATTAAAAGGTGGAATGGAATTTTTCCATTATCACTTTTTTGTCATCTTCATCAAAGATATTTTTATACTATGAAAATCTGCAATACTGTGCAGTACTATTACATCACAAAATAATGTATTTCATTACACTTGAATATCTTGAAATATATACTACTTAATGTGCCAACTTAATGATAGCACCAAATCTATTTTACCTCAGTCTGTACTATACAGTTTTGTAAAAGGATCTAACCACAAGTGATCCATAAAGCAGCTCCTCGAGTCTCTCTCAGTGCTCTCTTTTAAAGAGAATCAAGGATAATACGCTACTGAGAAGAGTCTCAGAAAAGCATTTACGTCTTTCTCTCTTTGCATGAGCAGGTCGCGCTCATGGATCTGCTTCAGCAGCCCTGTATCAGCCTCTTACAAGAGCTTATAAGAAATTGAATACTGGTCTAACAAGAACGTAATCGTTCCCAGGCTCTGAGTAGCTCTCTTGGCTGACAGTTTGACACAGGTTTGCATATTCAGCATGGCGGGGAACACTGCACAATCCCAACCTTGCAGAAATGTTCTGGTCCTCTAAACCTGACATTCGAGGTATAGAAGTAACCCAGCTGGTGAGATGCACGAGGCCTTGGCTTTCCTTTGCCCTCAGTTTCAGTGAAAGGGCAAAACTGCATTAGTAAGATGGACTGTAGACTTCATGCAAGTCTGATCACATTCAGCCTTCAACATCAGTGGCTTATTAAAATGTATGTCTTATTTAAACCCAGATCACATCTCTACATTTGTACAAACTCACAAAAAGAGGCTTGAAGGATACAAGGAGGATGCAACGATTATAGATTTTGGTTGTACGATTATAGTCTGAGAAATGATCACGGTTTCATGGTGATCACGATTATTATACATTCATTAGTTTTAAAACACTACTAGTTTAGTAAATCACATGAAAACTCCTTATATTTTAGTGTTATTTATTGCTGCTCAATAACCAATTAATACAGTACAAAATAATAATAAAAACAAACAATAGTCCATTTCTCTTTGGACTTAAAAAATAAGTAAAAAAAACTACATTTTTGATATTTAAACATGCGTAATAATTTTACACTGAAAATAAATGCCAGAACAATGAATAAATAAAAATAAAAAATGTATTTGTCTATTGTAAATCTAAGATACATATTAGCATTAGCATATTAGCAAGTATTTCCCTTTTAAAGAGAACAAATAGCACTTTACAAAATTGCTTTGTATTTTTTTGTTTGCCGCGTGTGCATATTGGGAGTACACATATTGCATATTGGGAGCACACACAAAACAAACACTCGAATCGGCTGAATATGCTTGGTTGTGTTCAAATTGTGTCAAATATGGAAAAACTCAATTGTTGGGTTAATATTTTTCAATTAAATTTCAATTATATTTTTCACCCAACTGTTGGGTTTGTCCACATTTAACGCAACATTGGCTTAATACAACCCAGCCTTTTTTAGAGTGTGGTAAAATGTTTCAAAATCAACTGGTGCAGTAATCTGCATTGTAACACACAAAAATGACAATAACTATGCGTCTTTGGCAAAACTTCAATTCAATTTTTTTCAATAAATTGGTTTTGAATGTGTAAAAAGCATTTGTGCTCACTATTTCAATCAGATGCATTAGCAGGCTTACTGAAATTTCAATCAATACATTTCTGTCTGGAAAATGCATTTATTTATTAATTTAACAGTATGTTTGTTGCAAGTACCAGATTTTGTAGAACTGAAGATTCTTTCATCTAGAATGTGCTTTGGCTTATAGTATATTCTAAAATAACTAATGTATAACATAACTGACATCAGGCAAACAAAATACACACACAATTTGAATTGGTGCCAATTGACCGACACAGACACGCAAGCACTCGTATGGAGCATTTCCTTGTACTTTCAGCTTTGCTTTTAAAATGGTTATAGAATGTGAATGTATTTCTGATTCTTGTATAATGTTTTGAATCCTAAAGTGTAAACATCATAAAAAAAAACTCGAGATAAATCTTTAATCAACAGATTTTTATGCATTTGATTTCATATCTATTTATTTGTATGACACATACAAATTATTCATTATACATATACATATACATGCATACATACACATACATATATATACATACATACATACATACATACATACATATATATATATATATATATATATATATATAGGCTTCTTTTGCCTATTTTTTTATCCCAAATTATTTAAAGTTATTTTTGGAACCACAGAATTCACACAATATTAATATTTTTAACACAATATTAATATTAATAAGGCACGCAACACTGCCTTCAGATCAGGGGATGCACAGGCCTACAGCACTTCCAGGGCTAATTTGAAGAGGGGCATCAAAAAGGCCAAGCACTGCTACAAGCTAAAGCTAGAGGAGCACTTTTCCAACTCTGATCCTCGGCGCATGTGGCAGGGCATACAGGCCATCAGCAACTACAAACCCAGCCATTCCACACCCACAGCCACAAATGTCTCCTTCCTGAACGAGCTTAATGACTTTTATGCCCGCTTTGAAAGAGACAATAATGAACCCTACATCAGGATCACTTCCTCAACCGACCACTCACCCATTACACTCACCTCCTCAGAAGTCTACACCGCACTGAGTCGGATCAATGTGCGTAAGGCTGCTGGACCAGACGGTATTCCTGGGCGTGTCCTCAAAGCATGTGCAGAACAGCTCGCTGGGGTATTCACGAACATTTTCAACCTGTCCCTTAACCTAGCAGCTGTGCCAACATGCTTTAAAACCACCTCTATTGTGCCAGTGCCGAAACACTCCAGCCCAACATGCCTGAATGACTACCGCCCGGTAGCACTCACACCCATCATCATGAAGTGCTTCGAGCGGTTGGTCCTGGCACATATGAAAGACTCTCTGCCATCCACACTGGACCCACATCAGTTTGCCTACCGTGGCAACAGGAGCACAGAAGATGCAGTCTCCATAGCACTGCACTCTGTACTCACACACCTGGACAATAAAAACACTTATGCACGAATGCTGTTTGTTGACTTCAGCTCAGCATTCAACACTGTCATACCCTCTAAGTTAATGATCAAACTTAGAGACCTGGATATAGACACGTCTCTCTGTAACTGGGTTATGGACTTTCTGACTAACAGACCTCAGAATGTTAGATCAGACCACATTTGCTCCACCACCGTCACACTCAACACTGGTGAACCACAGGGCTGTGTGCTGAGCCCTTTCCTCTACTCCCTTTTCACCATCGACTGTAGGCCTGTGAACAGATCCAACGCCATCATCAAATTTGCAGATGACACCACAGTGATTGGTCTAATCAGCAACAATGATGAGACTGCCTACAGGGAGGAGATACAGCATCTGGCCACGTGGTGCACCAACAATAATCTGCTCCTTAACACCGACAAGACCAAGGAGCTCATTGTGGACTTCAGGAAGGGACGAACAGGCTCACATGATCCCATCTACATCAATGAGATGGCCGTCGAGCCTGTATCATCCTTCAAGTTCCTGGGGACCCACATCTCCAAGGACCTTTCCTGGACCACCAACACCTCCAGCCTGGTCAAGAAGGCTCACCAGCGCCTATTTTTCTTAAGGCAACTTAAGAAGAACCAGCTGTCATCAGCCGTCTTGGTGAACTTCTACCGCTGCACAATAGAAAGCATACTGACGAACTGTGTCACAGTCTGGTATGGAAGCTGCTCTGTTGCGGAGCGTAAGGCACTGCAGCGGGTGGTGAAAACTGCCCAACGCATCACAGGGACCACTCTGCCAGCCATAGAGGACATCCAGAGGAAACACTGTCTGCGCCGAGCACGCAGTATTCTTAAAGATTCCTCTCACCCTGCTCACAGACTGTTTTCTCTCCTGCCTTCTGGCAGGCGCTTCAGGCTCCCCCGGACAAAAACCAGCAGACTAAAGAACAGCTTCTTCCCCAGAGCTGTCTCCCTCTTGAACTCTGCTCCCCACTGACTTTTTGCCCCCCTAATACACCCCACTCTCCTCTCCTCATAACTCAGACTCATCATAATCACTGCACTACTTAACATTTGCACATTTAAAAATTGCACATATTCATTGCACTGATTCATTTATTTGAACTGTACACACCTACTGCACATGTACATTTGTAAATTATGTACACATCCACTGTACATATACATTTGTAATTATGTTTATCTATCTGCACACTTCTGATTATTAATAGCAACCTGTACATTTATTCATCTATTGTAAATCTCTGTTCATAGCTAACACAACCTGTATATAATGTTGATAGTACATCCATTTGTAAATATCACCATAGTTTTTCTATAACTGCACTTTATAACTTATACCTGTATTCTGCACTTGCTGCTATTGCACTCCTGGTTAGACCTAAACTGCATTTCGTTTCCTTGTACTTGTACATGTGTGATGACAATAAAGTTGAATCTAATCTAATCTAATCTAATTTTTCTAAATCAAATTGGGTACATTAAAAACATTAAAAAACTATTAATAAACAAAAATGTGTGGAACATGGTTGCATAATAAATAAGTTATTAAAAACTGCTTGGATTTTTCTTGCATCTTCATTCATTCATTTTCCTTCGGCTTAGTCCCTTTATTTATCAGGGGTCGAGACATCGAAATGAACCAGCAACTTATCCAGCATATGTTTTACGCAGCGGCTGCCCTTAAAGCCACAACCCAGTACTGGGAAATTTCTTGCATCTTACACTTATAATTTATTATATAAATTATATATATATATAATAATTTATATTATATTATATTATATTATATTATATTATATTATATTATATT
>CAIGQZ010032280.1:1947709-1958592 GCA_903798205.1 Danio tinwini | reverse complement strand
TATATATATATATATATATATAATGTATATGTATATTTATATGTGTGTATATATATATATATACACATATATATATTTCCCAGTGATGGGTTGCAGCTGGAAGCGCATCCTCTGCATAAAACAAGTGCTGGATAAGTTTGTGGTTCATTCTGCTGTGGCGACCCCAGATTAATAAAGGAACTAAGGCAAAAAAAAAAATGAACGAATAAATATATTTTTTTTTATAAATCGCAAAATTGTCATTATTATCGCAAAAAATAAATCACAAAAAAATTGTGAAAAAGTGGGGGGTTTAATTGACAAAACATCACTATGAGGTAAATTGTCAGATGCCAAATGAAGAAAAACTTATTGACTCATCCTAGATTCTACATCTCGATAATGAAACATGGGAAGGATTAAAAGATCATTTAAGGGGGTTGGTTCACTGACAAATTGAAAGTTTACTCAATATTTAATTACACTCAAGTCGTTTCCAACCTTTATGAGTTTCTATTTTCAGTTGAAAACAAAAGAAGATTTTCTGAAAACCTGTAAAAACACTGACTTCCATAGTAGGAAAAACAAATACTGTGGAAGTCAGTGGTTGCAGGTTTTTATCTTTCTTCAAAATATCTTCTTTTATTGTTCAACAGATAAAAGAAACTCATAAAGATTTGAAACAAGTAAACAGTGAGTAAATAATGACAGAACTTAAATTTTTGGGCTAACTATCTCTTTAATTAAAGATTTTTTTTTTAACCAATAGCTGGTGGATATCTTTCTGTGCACCCAGAAGCAAGGCTGAGGATGCTCCTATAGGTACCACTACAAATAAACAACTTCCTTTTAACATGGAAAAAAAAATATCCCACATTCCCAGCTGAAAAGAAGAGGATGCCAGGAGGGCACCGCAGGAGCGCTCGCCATGACAACATTATCACCGTGGCAGCTGCTCCGTTCAACATCCAGTACAAGACAGCGAAGAAAGAATGTTTACACAGCGCAATGAAACAGCAGCGTGATACTCAACAGGGTACTGGTTGCTATCTATAATAGTCTTACTATGTCTAAACACAGAAAACACACTCTAAATTTGTTAAGACGACAAATAAATAATGCTTAATAAATAAATAGTCCAAGTCTTCACACATTTCATACTGTATGTCACTACCTAAACAAAAAAAATGAGGTTATATTGATGAACTCTCAGTCTCATATGCAGGATGAGTGAAAAAGTAATATTTAGTCTAATGGCTATGGAACTACTATCACAGAAGTCAAGTCAATCTCAAAATAGATTATAATAAATAGATAATTGTTATCTGCTTACGGTGTTCAACAACAGTGTTGAGAGTGTAATGAATTACCATGTTTTCTGCATAGCAATAGAGTGGAGGAACTATGCCATCAATTTTTATGCTAAAACCTGGAAGCGAGTTAGCATTTCAGCAGTTCCGCTTCCCTCATCCCAAAGTCAATGTTTTTTTTTAATGGGATTTCAGTTAAATCGCTTAAATAAGGTCCGTGGCTAACACAAACTCTAGATACTTTCAAGTTTTATTCTACGACATAAAAACACATCAGTTACATCACACTCTTGATTTTTTTTAATCGGTTACGCTTCTTTAAAAAGACGGTTGCTGCCAAATTGCTAAACAGGACTACAGGTGGTGTCTGAGACATTATACATCATCAAGCTGAACTGGTCTAGAATGCAGCCCACATGTGTTGGGCATTTGGATACGTCGGTTATTTAAGTATTTTCATGAATAGTATTTTATAGTTTGTAGTATTTTTCTAATTGGGAATTCATATTGTGTAATATAAACAACAGTAATCTGTTAGTGTTGGCACTGCTTTGGCTTTTTCAGGGTTAATTATTGTGATATCCCGATTACAATAGAGAAATACTGAGAAATCTCTGTGGACTGATGGCATGTGATGCCGTTCAGCCTTATAATCTTAAAATGACAGCAAAATCACCTGTTTTGTAATCACTTTAGACATTACACTAGAGAATCATTCAAATACTAGCTCTAAAGTGACGCTGGTGAAATAGCAATGGGTTCTGCTGTTCTGACGCCAGCTGCAGATGTGAATGAATGGTGGAAGAAAGTACTTTCTCATACAAAATGGTTTTGAGACTCTCCGTGTTTGATTTTCTTTTTTATATACATGATTATGCCGTCAAACTGTTGTATGAACACAGTATCACACTTGCAGCAGTGCGCTGTGGCTGTATATCGTCACTGGTGGAACACTAAGGCACAACGCACAACCCACCAGTGCCGATATACAGCCACATCACACTGCTACTCATGTGATTTTGCTCATATAATATCCATTTTGATTTCTAAACAGTAAAAAAAAATAGTGATAAGAATTTTAGCTCATATCACCCCCCTTGATTATTCAATTACTATTTACCTGAATACTGCTATACTCCTTAGAAAACAATAAAATATTGTGTATTTAACTTGTATCTTTTACTTTGTTGCTTTTATTTATGCTTGCACATAATAATAGTTCTAATTTATGTTATCCAAAATTATAAATTATTTTCAACAAGAGTTGTTCATGTCATCTGGTGAAATGGTATGAATTTCACAATAAATCTCATAAAAAATATTGCAATGTTAAATTCTTCCGATATCATGCAGCCCTACAGGATATGGATGCCTTCCTAAGACAGATGGTGGTGCTTCTTATACCCTATCATATTTTTTTTTTCTTTGTAGACAAGTATATATATTATTTTTTGTATTTGACTTTTTTATTCCTTTTTATTTTTCTTTTATTGAAAAATATGGTCTTGCAAAAATAAATACATTATTTGAGCTGCATTCCAAATGTGGACACTCTTCATCTCTAGAGCATTTGAAAAAAAAAAAGACTTAATGTGTCCCAAACCCCAGCATGTGGAAATCAGCACTTTAAATAAGTAAGCAATTTAAAGACATGGTCTACTATTCCTGGTCGAAAGTGCAGATCTGTGCACACTAATATCACTAATTAAAGGGCTAATATTACTAAAAACACATTGCTGGTTGGGTAGCCTTGAATGACATTTTATGACTGGATTCTGTGATATGGTTTACTTTTTCTGAAATAATATAATATATAATAATAATAATAATGATAATAATAATAATAATAATAATAATAATAATAATAATAATAATTCCTTATATTTATATAGTGCTTTTCTAGACACTCAAAGCGCTTTACACAATGGGAATCTTCTCATGCACCACCAGTGTGCAGCATCCACCTGGATAATGCGATGGCAGCCATATTGTGCCAGACCGCACACAACACACCAGCTGATTGATGGAGAAGAGGCAGAGTGATGAAGCCAAGTATGATATGGGGATGGTTAGGAGGCCATGATGGACAGAGGCCAGTGGGCAAATTTGGCCAGGATGCCAGGGTGAAACCCCTACTCTTTTCCGAAGGACATCCTATTTAATGAGGTTTAAGGACCTCAGTTTAACATCTCATCCGAGCAATATAGAGTCCTCATCAATTTACCCACACAGACTGCAGGTTAAGCACCCCCTACTAGCCTCACTAACACCACTTCCAGCAGCAATCTAGCTTTCCCATGTGGTCTCCCATCCAGGTACTGACTGGGCACAGCCCTGCTTAGCTTCAGTGGGCGACCATGTAAGAGTTGCAGAGAGCTAGCCGCCGTCGACCAAAAAGCACAACGATTCAATTACAAAACTAGAAACAAAGTGTTAAAAACACATGGCAGATACATGAGACCAATGGTTAAATTGAGAGGCTTAATGGACAACAATTACTGTATCATCCACATTACATTTCATCTGAACTTCTATGAATCTACATTTGTTCATTAACTTTTAAATGCACCAAACAAGACCCAAGAATGGAAGATTATTGCAGAAAACAAATTATAAAAGAAATGTAGAGGATGTGAACTGTGACAAGATGATTGACAGGGTAATTTAAACGGTAACAGAAAACAGGTAAATAAACAACAGAAGTATGGTCAGGAGAATTTAGCTTAAACAATATGAAAGCATAGATGCAACCTGCCTCACAAGAGTTCAGGCTGGCGTTGGTGTTGTGATAATGTAGAGGAGATTTTCTTGGGTCCCTTATTACCAGTTAAACATATTTGAACGCACAAATACACATTAGCACTGCATTTCTTCAGATTGGTAAAACTAGCTTGTTTCTGAAACATCAACATGTATAATCAACATATAATCACTTGCAAATGTATCTCTTAATTAGAGTCATGGACTTTACAGCCATACATCAT
Organism: Danio tinwini; assembly: GCA_903798205.1. Taxonomy (NCBI): domain Eukaryota; kingdom Metazoa; phylum Chordata; class Actinopteri; order Cypriniformes; family Danionidae; genus Danio; species Danio tinwini. Next base: position 1,954,319 of record CAIGQZ010032280.1, on the reverse strand, counting down.
GTGAAGCATTTTTATTTTATAGATAAATTTTGAAACTGGATAATTACTGTGGTTTGCCAAGTTTGCTATGGTTACATTCCAAGACGCAGATATAAAGAGTCACAGTTCCTTACTTCCTTTCTCAATACACCAACCCATACTAAATGAAACATTAAACCAAAATAAAAATAAATAAATTGAGAGCATAAGCCATGGAGGATAAAGTTTTCTAGGTTTGCTTTCCAAAAACCAATTACAACTGCAGGTATTATGGCGGTTCCTCGACATTTACCTAATGCATTTTCTGAGGAAACCACAAGAGAGATGTGTTTTGTCAGTATAAATTCCCGAGTCACCTCAGCCTACAAACATATTCAGGACACATTTCAATTCTCAAGTTCTCACAGCTAGAGGCACGCTCTCATTTATTTCCATCTGCTGCCATTAAACGGTGACATCAAATTAGGCTGAATATGACTATCATTTCCTAATCAAACTGACTGACGCTTTCCTGCACTGTTCCACCTCCTCTTTGTCCCACAATGCTCAGGTCCCTGCTCCGGGCCTCTTCTCACACGGCTACTAATGAGCCCTCTAATCAGCAGATGGGCTCTTCAGAAGAATCTCTCATTAAAATGAGAGAGAAAAATAAAATGACAGTGACACAAAATGCTACGCACATGTGAGGCTTTCAACATTTAATTGAGGGCGTTTTAAATGTCACAAAGTTCTATGCTTGGCCTTCATGCTGGAATAAAACAATTTCGAAGAGAGCATTTAAATGGCCATTATGTAAAATTAAGTTCTCACTTGGTGTCAAGGATCCATGCGATGCTGAATGAATGGTGGAATTATGAAGGTGCTTCACAGGCACAGCAGACAGAAACGCAGCCAAGAGCCCACTGTTCCAGGACAGAGAAGTTGATCACAATCCATGGAAGTATTGTGTAGCCTTTGGCAACTTCATTGCTGACTTCAGCAGCGATTCAAAGAACACGCGTTTCTGCTCAGCTGAAAAGTGTAATCATGTTAAGAAATATAACAGATGCAGAGATAAGGGCTGGGTGGTACCTGAGTAATATCTGAATAATAGTAACACTTTAATAATAGAAGATGTCCCATTTTGAAACCTACAAAAGTGATTTTATATACATAGATACATAGCACAATAAATAAAACAGAATGTTTCAGTTTTTAAAATAAATTGTGAATATTAAATGGCAAAATATGAACGATCAGTATCATTCACTCTACAGCATACAACTTAATAAAAATATCTGGGTTAATAGGTATGTGTATATTGCAAAGTAGGGCTAATAATTTTGCCCTCAACAGTATATACACAGTCAAGCCTAAATTATTTATACCCCTGGAGGGTATATACATTTGAGGTCAGAATTATTTGCCCCTAATTTTTTTTTTTATATTTCCCAAATGATGTTTAATTTTTCACAGTATGTCTGATCATATTTTTTCTTCTGGAGAAAGTCTTTATTTTTTTGTCTTTATGTTTTATTTCAGCTAGAAAAAAAGTATTTTTATATTTTTTAGGACCCATTTTAAGGTCAAAGTTATTAGCCCCTTTAAACTATATTTTTCTGATAGTCTACAGAACAAACCAATAGAAAAATATCTAGTAAAATATTATTTACTGTCATCATGGCAAAGATCAAATGAATCAGTTATTAGAAATGAGCTATTAAAACTATTATGTTTAGCAATGTGTTGAAAAAAATCTCTCCGTTAAACAGAAATTGGGGAAAAAATAAACAGGGGGGCTAATTCTGACTTCAACTTTATATACAGATATATATTATATTATATTACATATATAGTAGGTGACGTGGTGGCGCAGTGGGTAGCACGATCGCCTCACAGCTAAAGGTTGCTGGTTCGAGCCTTGGCTAGGTCAGTTGGCGTTTCTGTGTGGAGTTTGCATGTTCTCCCATGTTTGCGTGGGTTCCTCTGGTTTTCCCCACAGTCCAAAGACATGTGGTATAGGTGAATTGGGTATGCTAAATTTGACCATAGTGTATGTGTGTGAATGGGTGTATATAGGTGTTTCCCAGTAATGGATTGCAGCTGGAAGGGCATGCGATGTGTTAAGCAGCGGTTCATTCCGCTGTGGCGCCCTCAGAATAATAAAGGTAATAAGCCAAAAAGAAAATGAATGAATGAATATTATATATTACAAGTTATTTTATTTTTGCCATTACAGGAACAAATAAATGCAAAAAAAATGGAAAAAGTAACAATATTATCAACATTACTGTATATTTGATTAAATGAAGGTATACTTTGTGAAATTTCCAGAAACATCTTTCTTAAATCCTACCAGCTTTGAAGGTTTGAAATGTAGCGTATTGCTATTTTCATTTAATTTGCTCTGATTTTCTTTTAATTTAAAAGTCACTGTATTTCTTCCAAGTAGATAAAACGTAATTGTAAATAAACAATTTTTAAGACCTTTATGAGGACAAATTTGAAATAAATCTGCTATCTGCAATTTGGCTCAATGCTATAAGTAGTTTCTATAGTGGCCCAGCCTGGTCAAGAATTTTACTAGCCCTGCCAAAAATTTTACTGGCCTCATCAAAAAACAAATATTGGTCATTTCTTGGCCGCACATTCAAAATAATATACAAAAACAAGCTAATTGAGACCCAAGCCACAAAAACTGTAATCTACACCACATAAGCCACTGCACAAACAAACACACTACAAGAATGTGAAAAGTATTAGGGCTGGGTGATTTGGCCTAAAATCAAAATCTCGATTAACTGAACATTTTGACTCGATTACGATTAATGAACAATTATTTAATATATTTAAATTTTATTTATAATGTTTTGTTACCGTTTTGTACAGAAAATATGCTCAAGTTACAAGTGAGAGATTATTATTTAAATTTTATATTGATTTAAATTTGAAAAGAATTGAAGGAAACACAGACTATCTACTTTTTATGATTATTTATTAAACATCAACATTGAACAACTGAAAATAAAACACATATTGCCTAAAACCATCATAAATAAATACATAACTTGCACTTTTGGAAACATAATATTTTCTATATTTTTCATATTAAAAGTAGAAAATAATTAGTATCTTTTCTAAATAAAATAAGTCTTGTATATCCTGTAAATAATATTTTAAACTGTGCATTTCTTGCATCTTATGAAAACAAATATCTTAAATGTAAATAATAATTTTAACGTAATATAAAACAACAGTGGCAAACAGTGGGGTCACGTGACTCCACAAGTGGTAGGGAAAGTAATCAAAAAATTGACCTGGATAAAGTCGATCGATTAAAGGTTTTGAATGTCGATTTCGATTACTTTGCGAATAAATCGCTCAGCCCTAAAAAGTATACAGAAAAAAATGAACACTCGCGAGTGACACCAAATTATTGTAATTGCTGCACGTTCATTCATTCATCCATTCATTTTCTTTTCGGCTTAGTTCCTTTATTAATTCGAGATCGCCACAGCAGAATGAACCGCCAACTTATCCAGCATATGTTTTACGCAGCGGATGCCCTTCCAGCTGCAACCCATCACTGGGAAACACCCATACACTTCCATTCACACACATACACTACGGACAATTTTGTTTTACCCAATTCACCTATAGCGCATGTCTTTGGACTGTGGGGGAAACCAGAATACTCGGAGGAAACCAACGCGAACACAGGGAGAACATGCAAACTCCACACAGAAATGCCAACTGACCCAGCTGAGGCTCGAACCAGTGACCTTCTTGCTGTGAGGCGAGAGCGCTACCCAGTGCGCCTCAGTGCTGCCATTGCTGCACGTTTTAACACATTTACTAGAATGTCTGGACTCATTCATAAAAAAATAAAAATACCAATACTAATACTGTTTCTTCTACTAAAGCATTAACATGGCATTTACTATCTCATACTTGCATATCTTTACATCAGAGAAAAATCTAATATCCGAAATAACATTCACCTGATATTTACTTTGAGAAATCTCCTTTCTTTTCTTGAAGAGGTGTACAAATCCTCATACCACCTCATAGCAGTGTTTGAAAGCTCAGCACACTATCTTTAGCAAGCCTCAACTGAAGAGAAGGCCAGAGGGAGCTCAAACTGTGATGTTTCTGCACAGAGCTGCAAAGCTTCAGTCTGATTTTGGACAGAGACCAAACGCTGTTCAGTGAAAGCGACTCCTCACCTATTGCAGTACTAACTCAAATATGACTTGGCACATTATCAAGCCCCCACCTAGACTTATCATCATTGGGAAAAGGACATTTGAAAACATTCCGAAACATTGACTTGTGGATACATGAAGGACATTTGTGCACACTCTACTCATATCACATGCTGAAAACCATCAAACTGTGCCAGCTACAACTGGGAAATAATTTAACCGATAAGGAGCCATCCCATTAGATAATTGTAAGTAGCTCTGTTTTGGTCAGAGATTCCTCACCTTCCTCACCTGGATTAAGATGTAATTAATTCATTTGTTATTAGTGTATGTACTTTTTTGTATCAAAGGTTATGAGCTATTAAAAAAAATGAAATGGAGTTGTTGATGTATTTTATCTGCTTCACACAAGATGTTTATATTTTATTGGCCACCTTCAATAGTTTGTTGTTGCTCTTACTTTACCTTATCCATTCACACTTTGAAACAACTTTTAAATTAATTTGCTGAGGCCGTGGATGAAAGGTAACAATGTCATGTTCGACTTCATGCACAGCTTAATTAATTTGCTTCACGAGACCTAAATATACCCAATAGGTATTTATTTTGTTTTGTGCGCATTACTCTCAGTCGTAGGTAGAAGCCAATCCAGCATTTGAAAAGGATAATTCACCCTTAACTTCTATCGAAACAGAAAAGAAGATATTTTGAAAAATGTTGGAAACCTATTGGAAAACTATTGACTTCCACAGTATTTTTTTCCTACTTTGGAAGTCAATGGTTTCACTTATTCATTTCCTTCAAAATATCTTCTTTTATGTTCAACAGAAAGAAAAGAAGAAAGAAACTCATAAAGATTTGGATTCACTTGTGAGGATGGGTAAATTATGTCTAAATTTTCATTTTTGGGCGAACTATCCCTTTAAGCTCAACAACAAACATGCGACTCAAAGCGGAAGCTTTATTTTATCTCATCACATATGAAAAGATAATCTAAGCTATGCTATCATTCTCTATCTAAGCCCCATTTGATGGGATCATGAGATCACAGACCACTGACTATAAGACATGCTCTCTCCAATGGTTCTTACCTTTGCCTGAAAGATTCTGTATTCCAGAGATTTAATATCTCAGATGTACATCTTTACTTTAAAAAGAAGTCGACGACGAAAACTGTAAGTTAAAGCTATTGTTCTCTAATTTCAGAAGTCCATGCACATCCAGTTTGTTCTCAAGGAAAAGAGACAGTCCAACAGATTAGCACTCACTAGCTATGTTCACAAGACAGTGAGGCAAGTCATTGGGTCAAAGTTGACCAATCACAGGCTTCATGTGACCAGATTATTCCTCTAAAGGGCTTAGAGACATAATCCTGTGGCTAAGTGAGGTTACACCTAAAACCATGCCTAGTCAAAGAACCCAAGTAAATACAGAACTCTGCCACAGTCAAAGCCATGCTTAGATCATGTCTGAACAATATTAGGATTTATTAAACAGAAAGCTTCTTGACAGGAAATGAGCGTGCATTATAATTTCAATGGCTGAAATATATTGAGTATCAGCTGATGAAGAAAGAAATACATGCAGCATATAATCAATACTGCTATCATTCCATGCATTATTCCCAACTTTTTTGTTGCAGAGGACTTTAAAAAATGGATCAAGGGTTAAATGTATTATGCTTAAGTGATTTTATTACCGTTTTGACACCACTGTAAAACTTTCAGATCAGAATGACCAGAGGTGTGACTTATGTTTGAATTACTTTCACAGCTAATGGCTCGCGCACTGAGCCAATAAAGTACAAATGAGCTCAGATCTGCTACATAAAAATCTACAATACATCATCTGTGTACTTAGGCTATATATATTTGTCAGTTTAAAGCGGTAGCCTTAAAAACAAGCAATTTCAAGGCTATGCGCCAAATGATATTTTATGACTGGATTCTGTGACTTGGTTTACTTTTTTGACTGAACCCAAGAGCCATTTGTAAAGTATCTCTGGACCATTTTTTCAGACTATTATGACCAAAAGCACATATTTAGCCATATGTAAGGTGTCTACCATAGAAATTCAATGTGGAAAATTAGAATGGAATGCAAAAATGCAAGAGCATAATAAAATTTTTTTTACGCAGAAAGCATCCTCACAGCAACCAACCAAAACAGCCAAAATAATAACATATATATCAATACAGACATTTGAAAGAATTCAATTCAATTTACCTCATGTTTATTTGTTTTTTTACAATGTAGACTGTGTCAAAGAAGCTTAACATAGAAGTTGTAGTAAACTGAAAATGTGCAACAAATAAATTATTAGAAATAAATTATTTTTTAGCTCATACAGAAATCTGATACAATCAGAAATAAGGGAAAAATGGAAAGTGCAAATTACATATATGACATACAAGTTCATATATATATATTTTTTAGTTCATATATAT
>CAIGQZ010032280.1:1909540-1942709 GCA_903798205.1 Danio tinwini | reverse complement strand
TTCAATATTGTATTGAGACTTGTGGCATCTCTAACATCTATATTTCAAAATAAAAAGTAATGTGGATGGAACAGCCAAATAATTAAAATAAATGAGCATTACTACAATATATTAAAAAAAGAGGCTTAAATGATATGTCTCCCTTTAAGCCTGTGCAATTCTGACACGCATTTCCCTCGCTAATATTATGTGAATAGACATATTGTTCCTTGTATATTACCGGCGGATTTCATCAGTTCCCATTAAGAAAGGTTACAATTTCAGGAGCCCAAATCTGATGGCATTTAAACCTGCTGATGTTCTCGTCTGGCGAGGCAGAAAAGGTCATCCCTGGTGACCGATTAAGACAGAGGCTGGATGACAGACGCCACATGCACAGATGAGAGACGAATAACATTAAGCTAGACCACCCGTACGACAAAGAGCGACGCTGAAACTGAAGACCCGAGCCGAAACGATATCTTGTGAACTTTCACTTTTTGATCTTGTCGCTGAATATCAAGTGTTACTGTATATCTCTGAGAGCACATACTGTGACGTGGTGTCAACGGACAATGAATCGATAAAGGCGTATAGAGAATGACGGTAAAGATCGGCAGCTTGTTAACGAAGGCTATTTGCATCTCAATGGTTCTATAGCAGATTCTCTCTCACAGACGAAAGGGAGCAAATGGGAACGATGCGCATCTTTGCATTAACTTCTTAGTTACCTACAGTATGTGGCAAGGTGAAGGTGGGAGATCTCAATTACTGTCAGTTGAGAAGGGACGGCTGCGTATCAAGTTAGACTATGTAGGTCACTTGAATGCATCCTGGATCCCCCCAAACTGACACAAGACACCTTTTATTGGAACCCCATCTAGGTGTTTTGTTTTTACTTCACCGCAAAGAGATTCAGTGAAGTTTTCCATTAAAAAGCAGCAAAAGGCTCTAACCCATTAGTCAGTTGACGTCTGGCACAAGTTCTCCTACACCCTATCCAGTAACCTTAGCATATAAATAATAAAGTTCCTCATGTGTTGAAACCTCATAAGCTATATGGATGAGGACTTTATTGAAGACAGCAGCAAGAGTGGAGTCCAAAAAGTGATTTGGCAAAGGGATTTAGTTGACTCTGAAGGAAAGGAGGAGATGCTAAAAGATACCCATAGTTATATAATCAGAGCCAGAAAGCTGAACAAAGGCAACAGATCGGCCTTGCATTATTGTCTCTTACCAGTCGCTTAAGGGAGATCCTAAAAATTTGAGATCGGTATTGATACAGATTTTCTAAATCCTCCAATCTGATTCTGATTAGCTAACATAATTCGGTTAGATTTTGTGACTTTAGTTCATTTATATTTTTGTCATAATGTCCATGTTGCTTACATAAAACATACACTCACCGGCCACTTTATTAGGTACACCTTATTAGTACTGGGTTGGACCCCCTTTTGCCTTTAGAACTGCCTTAATCCTTTGTGGCACAGATTCAACAAGGTACTGGAAATATTCCTCCTAGATTTTCAGTTGCTGCAGATTTGTGAGCTGTACATCCATGATGCGAATCTCCCGTTCCACAACATCCCAAAGGTGCTCTATTGGATTAGGTTCTGGTGACTGTGGAGGCCATTTGAGTACAGTGAACTCATTCACGCTTCACCCTACCATCTGAATGTCACAGCAGAAATTGAGACTCAGAGCAGTCAATGATATTTTCCCAATATTCTAATGTCCAATTATGGTGAGCTTGTGCAAATTGTAGCCTGAGTTTCCTGTTCTTAGCTGACAGGAGTGGCACTGGTGTGGTCTTCTGCTGCTGTAGCTTATCCGCCTCAAGGCTGGACATGTTGACCTTCAGAGATGCTCTTATGCAGACCTCGGTTGTAACGTATACTGTTGCCTTTCTATCAGCTGGAGCCAGTCTGGCCATTCTCTATTGACCTCTGGCATCAACAAGACATTTGCGCCCACTGAACTGCCGCTCACAGGATATTTTCTCTTTTTCGGACCATTCTCTGTAAACCCTAGAGATGGTTGTGCGTGAAAATCCCAATAGATCAGCATTTTTCGACCAGCCCATCTGGCACCAACAACCATGCCAAGTTCAAAGTCACTTGCATCACTTTTCTTCCCCATTCTGATGCTCGATTTGAAGTGCAGCAGACTGTCTTGACCATGTCTGCATGCCTAAATGCATTGTGTTGCTGCCATGTGATTGGTTGATTAGAAATTTGCAATAAAGAACAGACAAACAAGTGTACCTAATAAAGTGGCCATTGAGTGTATATAGAAAGATTGTATATATAATTAAAACTGCAAGATTTATATACTTGACTATTTTAGGCATTGCATTTATAAAAAAAACGATTGTAAATGAGAGCCATTTGCTACAGGAATTGAGATAAACTGACAACAGTATGTTTTGAGTCACCTAAAAATCAGTTTACAGTACATCTCATTTGTGAGTGAATATGGCTGTTTGTTGTTTGATTATGTTCTGTTGACAATCTTTGTTTTTGCTCAATATTTGTTTTAGCATAAAAGAAATACATTGTGCTCTTATTTTATTATAAGTTATTGAGTTATTTATTGCATAACCTTGAATACAAGCTTAGGTTTATAAAAGTCATTTGTCACTGATCACATTGTGTGTTTGATTTTGCTCAGATAATTTCTGGAAAAAAAAAAACATTGTTTCCCTTTTCACAGTATACAGTTGCTTTGTTTGTTTGTTTGTGTTCTTTTAACTGTCACATGTACAGTTGAAGTCAGAACTATTAGCCCCCCTGAATTATTTTTTCCCTATTTTCTGTTTAACAAAGACATTTTTTCAACACATTTCTAAACATAATAGTTTTTATAACTCATTTCTAATAACTGATTAATTTTATCTTTGCCATGATGACAGAACATATAATATTTTACTAGATATTCTTCAAGACACTTCTATACAGCTTAATGTGACATTTAAAGGCTTAACTAGGTTAATTAGGTTAACTAGGCAGGTTAGGGTAATTAGGCAAGTTATTGTATAATGATGGTTTGTTCTGTAGACTAGCAAAAAATATAGCTTAAAGGGGCTAACAATTCTGACCCTTAAATCGTTTTTAAAAGTATTCACATACTGTGAAAATTTCCTTGCTCTTTTAAACATCATTTGGGAAATATTTGAAAAAGAAAAAAAAATCAAAAGGGTTTAATAATTCAGATTTCAACTGTACATAATTCAAATATAATATTTTAGAATAATTTGTAAATGAATCAGACTATACTAGTCCTGTTGAGTGTTTTTTTTTAAAAAAGATTAAATCTAACATTTTTGTCCATATTTCATAATATTGTTTTGTTTGTTTTTTGTAGTTAATTGTTTTGTTTGTGAATTGTTTTACACACATTCAGTTTAAGCTCATGAACATGACATTACTTTTTTATTCTTAAAGATTTTTTTATATTATGACAGTCTATACAATATTTTATTTGAATTAACTTTTTTATAATTTTGTTTAGTTATTGTATCTTATTTGTTTTGTAATTTACATTGTTGCTGTTTTTTGACATTTATTGTTATTGTTAGTTTTAATCATTTTAGTTCTTCAATTCAAAACCTATACTGTAAAAAATGCAGGCTTGCACACAATTCGCCCATATTGCCCAAACACAAATTAACACAAAAGTCAAATTAATTGTTTTATGCTCAATCTACGTAAATTTGTTGTAAAAGAAAAAAAACAAAAAAAAAAAACAAGAAGGAGCGTTACAGTGTATTTCAACTCACAGCAAGAAGATCACTGGTTCGAGCCCCAGGTGGGTCAGTTGGCAATTCTGTGTGGAGTTTGCATGTTCTTCCGGTGTCCACATGGGTTTGCTCTGGGTGCTCTGATTTCCCCCACAATCCAAAGACATGCGCTAGAGGTGAATTGAATAAGCTAAATTTCACATAGTGTATGTGTGTGTGTGTGTGTGTGTGTGTAAAAATGTGTGTATGGGTGTTTCCCAGTGTTGGGTCGCGGCTGGAAGGGCATCCGCTGCATAAAACATATGCTGGATAAGTTGGCGGTTCATTCCACTGTGGTCCCCCCTGATTAATAAAGGGACTAAGTCGAAAGAAAATGAATGAATAAATGAAAGAAAACAAGAAATATGATTTTTCAGCTAATTTAAAAAAAGTAGTTTGAATAAGCAGAAAAAAAAACTAAATGAAATTTGAGTGTATTCATGCTAGTTGCCAAGACAATGCTTTTAATTTAAATTAAGGTTTTAAAGTTTACCCAACACTTAAACAAGAAACAAAAATTGCTGCAGTTCTGTATCCTACTTTAGCACAGTGCGCAGAAGTACAGGAATCAGTGAAAGCAATTCACAATAAAACAAAGTCTCGCTATCCCACACTGGACAGCCCACTTCTGTATGGACATCCATCCGATCCCTATAGTAATCCCAACTAAGCCTTCTTCACTATGTCCAGTGAGGGATAAATAAAATGCATCTGATATTTGCTCGAAAAAAAAGACACAGGCTAAACTATTGAAATAAAGCCATTCCTCTACCATGAGCCCTGATTCACACAGCAACCTCCAGAGGACCGGCTTAAAGCCAATGCTGCATTATGCTAACAGGCAACAGGAGAGGCTCACATACAGCCTATTCCCCAGACTCCAGGTGAGACTGTGTGGTCTGAATTGTGAGGAATGGCCAGTGAAAGCAGAACACACTGTCTCTATTGGGGGAAAAAACTTGCTTTATAGTTCATTGACAAGAGATTTCTGCCTTCATTGTTAGCAGGGTCAGAGAACAGCCACAGCTTCTACGTTTTTTCTCTACCAGAACAAAAAGGGAAAAACCGTTGAACTTTTTGGGGGGCTCTTGCAGTGTCTGAAGAGATATTTAGGGGGCTGTGAAGGAATAGCACTGTTATCTTTAACAGAGGCGATTTGACAAAGCAATGAAAAACTGATTTTGTAACAAACAATAGGAAATTTATTAGATACGTATAGTGTTTCAGTGGCAAGCCACACTCACTTCTCTCTCATTGGTCCAAGATCCTGTCTCATAGAACTAATATGAAATATTGATAAAATTTCTAATAGCTTTCTTACAATATGTAAATTTGTTTTAGCAGAACTATTAAGATGCTCACTTTGAAGTTCACAGAAACTGGTTTAATTATCCTTCAGGCAACTAATTGCTTTATTTTTTGTGAAAATTTTGGGGTGAAAACTCATTTCAGAGCATCACAATATAACAACAATGTATTAAAACAAAACAAAAAAGTACATGTTTTTTGTTATCTGAAACATTAGCTGAAAAAATACATGTTAATGAATCAATTTAGCATTTATAACTACACTGTAAAAAAATCTGTAATTGTACGGTTTATTATCTGGGGTGCCGGAAAAAAAATAGCGTAAAAATAACAGCCGTTAAATTACAGAGATTTACTGTAAAATAACAGAGATTGAATTAAAGAAATTTACCAGAAATTTTAATTTAAGGAAATTTCTGTAATTTCATGTCCGTTATTTTAAGGTAAATTTCTATAATTTAACGCCTGGTATTTTACGGGGGTTTTTTAAACCGTAAAATTATGGATTTTTTTTTCAGTGTAGCATAATAAACCGAAAATCTATTAAAACAATAGATATTGAAAACAATTTTCTAAAGACTAATCAAAAAGATATACATCACACTGCAAAATAACAAACTGGACCTAAAATTATAATGAAAACAGAAAACCTAAAAAATAAAAACCTATTCAAAATAATAAGATGTTCACATGCTTAAAAGAAGAAAGATACAAGACTTACAAGAAAGATACAGACTACAAAGCTAGTCAACTAACAGTCATTAGGCAATATGAATATTAAATGTCTAAAAAAGTAATTAAACATAATTAATATACACTTAATATTTACATTTTTTATAAATAAAAATATTAAACATTTATAAAATATTTATAAAATAGCAATATTATTTCTAAATTCATAAATGTATTGATTTTAAATGTCTACTATTGAGTCTACTGAGCCTTTAAAAAAGTAAAAATTAACTTCCATCACTACCATTAAGTTAGAAAACTGTGAATAAAGTAAATACAGTGCACTGAACAAAATTATTTAAACATGATCATTGGATTTACTCTAGTTTGTTTTTAAGGTAAGTGACTGTAAACAACTTATTTGGGCTGAATTTAAACAAATAAATTAAAGTTAAACATTACTAAATTAAATTTGTTTGTTTAAATTTAACCCATATTGCAAACTTATTTGCAACATTTTTTCAGAAATCCCTTTTTCCAGTATATATATATATATATAAATCTAAAAAAAGGAACTCCTAACATGCTCATTTAAATGTAACAAGCAAAGTGAGACTGCCGACAAACAGCTAGAATTTGTGACATCCAAAATAAAAGAATTGTGATACTTGTAAAAACAGCTTTAAAACTGACAGACTGATAATATGCAGATTTACTAGCTGCACACAATTGTGCATAAATATGTGCTCTATTTGGAAGCTGACACAGATGGCCATCCTGTAATGTATTATTGACAAATGAGCACATAAACTGGCAGCAGCTTTATGACTGTTGTGGAAAATGTGTCTGCTGGACTGGACAATCCCATAGCTAACTATAGCACAGCTATAGTGGGATACGACACACAAAATGGGTCACATGGTGGGAAAAAAAACTATGCAAAAGCAAAGAGGAATATGTAACAGACGTATTTTTCATTATTACAATTCAAGGCTATGAGTCAATTAAACTCAAATCCATCTGTCGTTTAAAAGAAGTAGCTAAACATAGGACAAAAACAATCCAAGTCCAAGAAAATATCACCTCAAAACACATTAATAATAGTAATAATAGATTAGGGTTAGAGCCACATTGATTAAACAACCAAAGAAACTTGACATTATATAACCAAACTACGTGAGTACAGTGCAAAAAAAAGAACATTGAAACTGTAATTTGCAACAACAACAAAAAAAAAAGACAAAAAAAAAATTCATTTTTTCCTTGAAGTTTCCTTGTTTTCTGCAGGAAGAGTAAATACAAAAAATGCATACTAAATAATACCATACTAATGACATTCAAATATAAAGAGTTGTAGGTATGCACCAATATTTCATCAATTTCCATGAACATATTAAAGGGGTGGTCCACTACAATATCATATTTTAAACCTTGGTTGATGTGTAATGAAGCTGTGTGAACATAAACAACATCTCTAAATGTAAAACGCTAAAGGTTTAATGCAAAGGGAGATATTATTTTATTTTACAAAAAAATATATCCAGGTTAATGAGATCACAAACGCTTCAGGTTACGCACATAAACCAACAAATGCATACACCATGCGCATACATCCCACACAGCAAAGGGGCGTGGCCAGATGCGCTGTAATGTTATAGCAGAGAAAGCTAAAATGCCGTCTAAACGCTGCTATTTCCACTGAGCTTGTTCTGTTTCTGGATTTGGGCTTCCAAAGGACACGACACAAAGAGAGAAGTGTTTACAATTTAATTTTAACTATGTTCCAGAGAAACATAAAAAAGATATAGCTAGCATTTGACAAAGCACATCTTCCAGAATCTCTCCAGGTTTAGTGCTGGATTCAGCTCAAAGTAGGAGGAGCTCCAACCATAATAGAAGCAGCTGTGGATTGTGAGTCACAACCTGTAAGTTAGGGGTGTCAAAATGAATCGTTTCTTCTGTGCACCGCGATGCAGATAACCGGTTATTACGCACTGATGTCATTTATCCCCTATGCGCGATGTCGCAGTAGAATACTATGGCGAAGGAGGCGAGGGTGAGTAAATTAAACACTCTCACTACTTAATAAGCAAATCTTTCACTGACACTGCCTCTCTCTCTCTCTCTCTCGCTCTCTCTCCCTCACACACACACTTTAAGCATTTGACCCGTTGGCATGTTCGTGAGGTAAAGTTTCCTCTCCTCTCCTCTGATAACCACGTATTATGCGCATATAGCCTGAAGCAGGTCTCACGCCAGAAGCGCCGCTCTGCGACGCGCCGTGCCATGCATTTCAGAATTCTAAAAATAGGTTTCAATTAGAGTACACACACCAGCGCCGCAAGTCAGCGCCCAGCCACGACTCAGGACACTGTTCATAATTCTGCCGCGCCATCTGATTAGTTTCGTTTTAAATAGCCTGCAAATGTGCGCATCCGGTGTGTGACGGCCTTGACCCGCGGCTGTTTTTCCCGCCTCACTCATGGGGCGCTTTCGTTTCTAATTGCAGCCCTTTCTGTTGAGCGGGTGAAGACAATGAACAATCATAGGGGTGTAAGAACTTGCCAGTGCTCAAAAAGCAAGCAGGATAATATTTACATTAGTTTATTTGTTATGAATGCTCATGCTGTCTTCTGTGCATGTGTTAGAGTTTTGTCTAAAACATTCACTAAGAGTGTTTTTTTTTTAGCAGATAAAATTAAAGGCACAGTTCATATATATTACTGCTTGTATTAAAGGACAAAATTGTATTACAAGTAATATATAAATATAAACATATTTATAGATTTTAATAAATTTGTTTTTCTTTTATTGTAAAGAAAAAATCTAATTATGTATGGAAAGCATCGTCAATGCACCGTGATGCACCGAGATATCGAATTGAACCGAATCGATGGCATGATAATCGTAACCGAACCGAACCGTGAGACCAGTGTAGGTTCACACCCCTACTGTAAGTATTTTTATTCGTTAAAATTGACCTATTACATGCATAGTTTCTAGCATTAACGGTATGTTGTAGCAAGGATGTAAACAAGGATGTAAACAATGGAAAATGCTGTTTGGCACCGCTAACAATTTAGCTACAAATTCATACTTATCAGCCAAACTGCCACAATCTTCAGCATCGCTGCATTGTCTCTCCATGCGGCCGCTTTCCCTACGTTCCACATCTCAAATAACAAACTTGCAAAAGATATGTGAACATTTCATATTACTTACACATGCATATAACCCGAATATATGTGAAAGAGACTTGTCAGATTTTATTTTAGAGAGCAGGCATGAGGTTCAGCTGTGTCCTCTACATTTTATGTCTAATTCAGACTCACACTGACACGGCTACACTGACTGACAGTATTCACACAGCTGAGGCACAGCATGTGCTAGTGAATGGACGTGACATTTCCTGGTGAGGTGGAGCCGATCCGCAAATCACAGCACATAATGTTAGCGGACCAATCAGAGCCTCTTGAGGGCGGCCTTTTGGAGTAACTAGGAAATATGCCGTTTTCATGTTAGTTGAGTATCAGTATCTAATTAAAGTAAGATATATTAAAAAAATTATGTGACTCTTTAAAAATAAGCATGAGCACACATTGCATCTTATAAACACAACCAAGCCTTAAAAATACACTCTGCACCACTCTAAGGAATTACCACACATTTTCCTTTGTTATAAATTGAAACAGTTTAAACCTACAAAAAATGTTTGATTTCTAAAAGTTAATTAATAACATTTTTTTTAATTATTGGATTTTTTTTGGATCATTAAAACTGAAAGGAAAAAATTTTATTTGGAATTGTAAAACATTTATCAAATGTTTCTAGGGCCCTATAACATAAGCTATTTGTTAAACATTAAATGCATTCTTTGTCAAACTGTAAAAGATTTATAACTAAATGAATATTTTATTGTTTACAGCTTTATTTATATTGCCAAAAAACAGAGCATTTATCGTCCAGCTCTAGCATTACCGGGCAACACCTTTTACCTTAAGGCTGTTCACCTTTTTGTCAAAAGCTGTATTCTGTTTATTTCTGATTGATTGAAAAGCCTTAAGACAAAATAAAAAAGCAATAGAGAAAGCTTTCACACAGAATAAGAGAAAGAGGGGAGGGGGAAAAAAAAGCAATCTCACCAATGTGGAGATTGATCTGCTGGGGTGAAAGCCAAAATGGGGCCCAGTCTGCATGCCAAGTCAAACAGCTCTCCCGTCTCCACTCTGTACGGCAGCCAGAGAGCCGAGCAGCGAGCGTTTGACACCTTTTTCATTTTCAGATAAAGTATTGCTTCTCAAAGGCATGACCTATTTTTCCCCTTTACTTTTACCACTTGTTAAACTCAGATGAGCAAGACTCTGGCTTTAAGGCACACATACCAAACTGCCTGCTGCAGATGTTTGCTCTAGAAACATGTAAGGGACTATAAATGGAGGACTCTCACCTCATGTGCTTTCAGGCCATTACCAGATGACTGTATAGGGGCGTTTATTGTCTATGAAAATATCATAATCAGTAAGCTCCTCCCCTCAAATGCAGATGAGCCAATGGCAGTTGAGCCTCATCTTTGTTTTAACATCATAAACGCTATTTGGATGGTTTTACAAAAAGTCAACAATAGGGCTGTGCAATTTGGGGAAAATATCTAATTGCGAGGCGACGCAGTGGTGCAGTAAGTAGTGCTGTCGCCTCACAGCAAGAACGTCGCTGGGTCGCAGGTTCGAACCTCGGCTGGGCTGGGTCAGTTGGTGTTTCAGTTTGCATGTTCTCCCTGCGTTTGCGTGGGTTTCCTCCAGGTGCTCCGATTTTTCCCACAGTCCAAAGACATGCAGTACAGGTAAATTGGGTAGGCTAAATTGTCCGTAGTGTATGAGTGTGAATGAGTGTGTGGATGTTTCCCAGAGATGGGTTGAAGGGCATCCGCTGCGTAAAATCGTGCTGGATAAGTTGGCGGTTCATTTCGCTGTGGCGACCCCAGATTAATGAAGGGACTAAGCCGACAAGAAAATGAATTAATCTAATTGCGATTTTTTTGACAGATATTGCGATTGCGATTTGATTTGCGATTTAATTTTGTAGGCTTAATAATCTCATATCATAGCATAGCATAATCATAGCATAATCATAGCTTCTTACTACAGTGAGTGCTAGTTAAAATAAAAAAAACTGAAAATATATTAACTTACTCCAACATTTATTCTAATTAGTTTTTTAATAATCAGAAAATTTAATTTGTAAAAGCACAAACAAAATGACCTTACCTTTCTGTAAACAAGTTCAACTCAAATTAGGAAGATAGTGCAGCTTATTATACACAAAAAAAAAATATTATTATAAAAATACAGAACACTCAGCAAACTAACAGGGCTGATAAGAGCCTTTCTGTAGCTTATATTGTCTAAAAACTATATAATTATCATAGATGCTACAAAAAATATCACAACATTCAACATACAGCTGTGGTACTGCAAAATGGCTAAAATAAGTGCGAGACGGAAATGTATATCTAATATCCAGCCTTTTAAATCCCTTTTCGGTCACTGTATTAAAAGGCACCATGTCTTTAGCGAAGTAGTAAGTTGTTTGTGAGTTTTTCATATTTTCAAGTTGTTTGTGAGTTTTTTCATATGGTGTAACAGTTGCAAACTACTCTGAAATTGTACTTTGCTGTTGCTTGCAACTAGATTTGAGTGTCACTGGTAATACTTTTAGTAGATTTTTTTAGATGACACTCCTCATAGCCGCCTGTGGAGCTTTTTTTTTTTTTTTTTTTTTAAGAACAATAAAATAATTATATATTTAATAGCAGTAATTACAATACCATCAAACTGTGAAACCATGATTTTTTATCCAAGGTTATCATACCGTCAGAATCTTATACCAGCCCATGCCTAGTAGTTCCTCGTGCTGTGGCAACAATTCTGCGACAGCTCTTAAAAATTACCTGTTTTTGTTTGGTGTCTGTGACTTTGAAACCAAGATATTGCCATATTACCGACATTCTGTTTTTCTGTGGTATTAATTTGTCTGTTAATGCTTTAGAAGCAGCAGATTCCATCATCCCACTTGTCCACTCTTTCCTGTTTGTTTGTTTGTTTGTTTGTTTGTTTGTTTGTTTGTTTGTTTGTTTTTGTTGTGGGCATTTCACATAGTTTGGTTGCGCATTTCTGATTAAGCAGAACGAAAGTGTCCCAACTCAATTGGCTAGTAAGTCACACACAGACCGCAGTCATGCATTTGCTCTGGGTGTGAGAAATTAAATGTTACTTATATATTTCATATCGCAACCTTGCGATTGGTTAATTGTAATTTTTAAATAGCGATTGCGATTCAATTTCGAATAATCGCACAGCCCTATCGCACATCTTTGATTTCATGTATGGATTGAGTCACAGCATGTCAGTGTTTATTACAGAGGTAGAAGAGTGTGGCAAACATGTGATTAATGCAGAAATTAAGAAAAACTGCTATTGAACACAATTTATGAAATGTGCTCAAATGTATTTGGAAATCAAGTACTTAAATTAAGTATTTAGGCAAACTGATCATAGATTATAAAATCAGGCTTTTATTCAATAATAACCCACTACAGTGGTCCCTCGTTATTTGTGGGAGTTACATTCTAAAAATAACCAGCAATAGGCGAAATCCACAAAGTAGTCAGCTTTATTTTTTTACAATTATTATATATGTTTTAAGGCTGTAAAACCCCTCACTACACATTTTATACACTTTTCTCAGACAGGCATTACAATTTTCACACACTTGTTTAAACAGTCTCCAAGTTCAAACCTTCATAGAAAAATAAGTTCAGTATTATAAAATGAGACCAAAGATCAAAACTATTGGATCTTCATTTATTTATTCCATAAAGACGCCCTATAGCCGCGCAACTTCTACCTTCCAGCATGTCCAGAAGTTCAACTTTTTGTGCGATGGTTAGCTTCTTCCTCTGCCTTTTGGGTGCTACCGCAGTTGCCTTTGACGGTGCAGAACGTTTCATCGACATTGTGGGAAGAAAACTTGCAAACATACAACACAGTACTTCAGAGTCACACTGCTAGCGATCGAAGATTTACATAAATTTGGCAATCTGAACACGTTCTGTACTCTACAGGAGACAAGGCACTGAGGAGATTGATTGACAATGGTCTAAACCCAGTCAGGACACAGAACACAATGCCCTGTAGAAAAAAGCATGTCAAGTTACACAAAAAAAGTGCAAAACTGCAAGGCTGCAAAAAATCAAGGGATCACAGTGCAAAAATGTTTTAACTTATATAATTTCCAGATTATGTAACTGAGGGCAGTAATGAAATGTAATCTTGCCTGACACTGATATTACAGTTTATGTGATTTAGATCTTCTTGTTGATTAATATATTTTTTCTTCACATGATACCAGTTACATCCACATCCATTATTTCACATATCCACTTATTTTAATAAGGCTGTATTATTAATTTCATAAGCACAAAAACACACTCAGCAAGTTATTGTTTCACTTGCGTCATTTAAAAATAAATAAATAAACTTGTCAATATCCCACACCCCTATGGCTATGCAATTTTTTTATACATTCAAGGCCAAGTTGCAGCAACAATTTTGGCACACAGTGTCTTTTGATGACAACGTCTGAAATGGTTCATGGTCTGATGGCCACAAGAAGGCAATAACCTAAAGCTCCGGGCCGTCATTACAGACGAGACTTACATCAGCAGCATTCATGATACAGTCCACTGCTCCTCTTATCTTATTAGACACCGGTTTGAGTTTAAACTGGGTCATGGGTGGACGATCTGCATGTAACGGGACCGCCACATACCTTAGTCAGGTGGAAACATGGAGGCCATTCCTAAAGTACAAGGACTTCATTTAGAAACACGCTGAGATATAAATGACCTGCCAGGTGATCGATTAGACATACATCACCTATATAATATTCTTGGTTAGTTGTTCATCCTGTAAACAAACAGAGTTAAAGAGATAATTCATTTGAAATAAAAAATTTCCTCACCATTACTGGAGTTATAAGTAGATAATTTGTAAAAATAAAAAAATAAATAAAAATAAAAAAGCTGGAAACTTGTAACCATTGACTTCCATTGTAGAAAAACAAATATTGCAGAAGTCAATGGTTACAGGTTTCCAGCTTTCTTTAAAATATCTCCTTTTGTGTTTGACAAATGATGACAGATATTTCAATTTTGCTTGAACTATCCCTTTACACAAAATAAACAAACATGACACTATTTTTGGATTGAGCCACTTAAACCGCTTCTTCCAGTACGCCCTTTCTGGCATTATAAAAGTCTTTAAACTGCAGGAGCTTACAATATAAGAACATAATGGTTATATAATTTGAATGCATTTGGCAGACTGTTTAGATATTGTGCAAGCGTGGGCATTAATGCTTTTACACACAAGCATTTGCAGCACAGACCAGAGTTTGGTTTGTTTAGTTGGTGTGAAAGTCTGCCATGAACAACATGAGATGGAATAGAGCTACATGACTTCTATAAAAATGAGACTGATTGATTGATTGATTGGTTTTACATCTTGTATTCATAATGAATATTACTATAAAAACTGATCACAAACTTGTTTGTAAAAGAAACAAATCTGTGTTTAACTCTTGAGAGCACATTAAAGCAATTTGTCTACGTAGCAAGGTTTTACAAAATAGTACTTAGTATTGAAAGCAGTTATGTGAATTATGTAACTTGAACACATCTTTGTGTGCTTTTCATTCATATGCAACAATCATAACACAAACAAAAAAAAACATAGTAGTATAATGTGATAAAACATCAATATGAACACACTGCGTTCATGAAAGTCACATTAAGCTTGTTTTATAATGTTTTTTTTGCAGACATTTTAGTGACTTGCGTTCACATTTTGGGTGAATCTATTCAATCTTATACAATGCATAACGAATTATAGTATATTTATATTATTATATTATAATATAACATAGTATACAGGGTGTGACAAGCACTGCCTGATGGCTTGGGTCCAGCTTGGGAGATGCTTGGGACAGTAGACAGAAATGTTACAGGGCTGATTTGTCAATTCAATTCAATTCAATTCATCTTTATTTGTATAGCGCTTATACAATGTAAATTGTGTCAAAGCAGCTTCACATGGAAGTTTATAGTGAATTGAAACAGTGTCAGTTCAGTTTTCAGTGTTTAAGTTCAGTTTAGTTTAGCTCAGTTCAGTGTGGTGTAATAATCACTACTGAGAGTCCAAACACTGAGAAGCAATTCCATCGATGCGCAGCTCTACAGATCCGAACCATGCAAGCCAGTGGCGACAGCGGCGAGGGCAAAACTTCACCAATTGCATGCAAGTACAATCTTAGGATGCTTTTACACCTAGACGGTTGTTTCAGAACCTGTCTTGTTTGCCCAGTTAGCGTGGTTTGTTTGGCATATAGGTGAATCCCGCATTTGCACTCAAATCAATTGGTCAGAGATCGCCTGAATGAGGTGGTTTTGGCGCGATTGAAACAAACTCTGGAGCGGATAGATTGTACTGAAAAAGCAATATGATCCAACAAACTAACGAACCAGACTATATCACAGTGTATTATGGTTGAGTAATAGCCACATATAAGGCTATATATGAAGAGAGAATTATGAGTAGGGTAGGATGTCATCATTCCTACGGGAAAATGTGTTTCATGTCAAATACGAAAGTGAAAGCATGCTGAAACATTACTGAGAGCTGTTAGAAAATTTGACAGAAATTAACATCTAATAATTTTTCCATATTTTAATCTTATAATATTTTGTATTAGGCCTATAGTTTTGTTCATTTCTGCACTGACACCTCAAAAAAAAGATCAACATTGATCTGCTTCATGATCTGACTGCAGTCTCGCTTCATCTGTTATTTCTTTCTATAATTTAAGCCTATAATACAGAATTCTAGCCAACATTTTTTTTTAAATAGATTGATTGATTCAGTAGATAGATTTTTACAAAACTTGACAACTGAAATGAGGCTATGTATGAGAAAGTCTTACCTCTCTGATTTATATTTGGTGACAATGTATGTGGGTGTCGAAATTAAAGTGCACATTTTTGCTTATAAAATATTATATACACTACCGGTCAAGGTTTTTTTTTTTTTTATGTTTAAAAATAAGATTATCCTGCTCACCAAGGCTGCATTTATTTCATCAAGTACAAATGGTAAAATGTTATTGCACTATAAAATAGCTGTTCAAAAGTAGTTCATCATTTAATTTAATAATTTATTCCAGTGATTTTAAAGATGCATTTTCAGCTTCATTACTTCAGTCTTCAGTCACATGATCCTTCAGAAATCACTCTAATAATAATAATCATGATTATTATTATTATTATTAATAGTATTAATAGTATTATTATGAATGGTAATAGTAATGAAAGCAATAATGACTGGACTAAAAATTTCATTTGAAACTACATACAATAAGAAAGCAGTTATATAAAATTTGTATAAATATTTAACAATTTTTTTACATTTAATAAATGCTGCCTTGATAAACAGAATAATCTTCTCAAAAAGAAAAACATGAAAAAAATATAAAAAAATTCCCCCTAAACTTTTGACCGGTAGTGTATAGCCAGTAAAAAATCCTTAGCGTTAAAAACCCTGGTTTATTATGATTATATTATCTGTATAATCTGGAATAAACACACTACTGAACGAACATCAGTATAGAAAATCCTTGCTTTGCCCTCCAAGTAGGCTTTTTTATAAAAGACTGACGTCAAGTAAAACAATGAATTAAATCACAGCCTTTAATAAGCAGTTATAAGATAATCACACTAAGCCATATCATTGATGTCACTTTTAATTAAATGAACTGTGCAGCTTTAGTCTGGTGTAGTAGAGTTCACAATTAGTATGAAAGCAATCCGTCATGAACAATCAAAGTATAATTTGCATCTTTATATGCTCCTGGTCACACTTATAAAGCATAATGCCTTTCTCTTGTTACTGAACCATCTATGCACAGCAGCTCGCTTTCTTCACATCTTTTGCTTTTAAAAATTTGGCAACAAATCCAATTGGATGAATGTTTAGTTTAACTATCGTTCTCTTGTTACCAAGTCAGTATAGTATACAGTATCACAAGTACATGAAATGATGCAAACGTACATCATTAAAAACCAAAAGTGCAATCTTATATAATGGCAAAAAGCACAGAATCCCACTCGACCAACAAGCAACCAAAGCAAGTGTGTGAAAACTGCCAGGACGAAGTGTTTATGACTGTGTGGTGTCATTTTTTTGCATAGCTGCTTCAGGTTTCACTGGTTCAGGGTCATTCGGTGAGGGTCTTCACGCCAGCCCCTCTCCCTCCTGTCCAGCACATGAATCACAGTGAATTACAACACAACTATGGACTTGTCTAAATGCACACCATGTCCCTTTGTGTTGAGCCTTTGAATACCCACCACTCTCAATTTCAAACGTATATTTTTTTTTTATTATATATTTTTTTCAATTAAAACTATATAAAAAATATGGCACATCAAAAAAAGTTATTAAATTTACAATATTCATTACTATTTTTACTATGAAGCACATAGGATTAATGTTTTTGTTGTTATTGTTGTTGTTGAACTGAAGATTGCATGACATTCTCTCCACACAAAAGTGGTGATGACAGCCTACTTTGTCTTACAGTGAGCTCTCCTTAATAAGATCCTGGTCCAGAAAACCTCTCATTCCCCACAGCTGAAGTTAATGTGGCTTGACCATCGGCAGCATTCCAGAAATGAAACATGCTGATGGTTGCAAAGTGAGGCCGTAACCTAAAGCATCATTACATCTGACATTGCATTATCCAAGTGTACCTTTCAAGAATCTATAGCTAGAGCAAGAGAATATTTACTCAGAAAAACAGAGAAAGACTAACGGATGATTAGTCAGAAAATACAAGGATACCCATGATTAGTAATTACTACACAAGGCTGACAGTGAAACAATTAGTTAGAAGACTACATAGACAGTTAAACAGACAGACAGACTGATTGGCAATTAAGGCTCCAATGCACTTGAAACTAGGTTCTTTTTCATTCTTAATTTGAGGGCAAAAAGAAGTTCAAAATGCTGCAAGAGGTCCTCACAAGGAAACATAACTATTTTACATTTTAGTCAGTTTAGTGGTTAATTCCTACGAATTCATTCAGTCGTACAAAAATTTACGATTTTAAAAAGGAGGCGTGGCACTAAACTCCACCCCTAAACCCAACCAACACTGAGAGATGAGCAAATCATACTAAATTGTACAAATGAGATCGTACGAATTCATAAGAATTAGTTACTAAATCAAAGTTACGAATTGCCATGAGATCGTGTTGGTAATGCTGCACTCGTGTACACCCTTGTTAGACAACCATCAACCATTTTGTCAAAGAATGACAAGCTGACAAAACATTGCTGTCACTCTGATACAAGATTATTTTTAGCTACATATTTTATGAAGAAAATTACAAAGCACTGCAGTGTTTGAGTTTTCTGTATTTGTCCCAGATAATCAGTCTACCAAAATGCGTATATTCCATGCAAAGTATAGAGCTGATCGATCAGTTCTTGTCACTTGATTTGCGGTGCGCTTCCAGCATTCATTCAACTGATTGTGTTTGGAAGGCGCGAGTGCGTCACGCTGCTTGCTCTCCATTGGAAATAACAATCTTGCGTGAACTCTAGAAAAGACGCGGTATGCGAATGGCCCCTAAAAGGCCGCTGTCATTTGCAACTTACAGCAGTTGATCTTCTTGCACATGCTGGATTCACCTGATTTGTTGATAAATGGGTTGCGGATCCATTCCTTGGCAGTTTGTGGGTCCTTCACTACTTTTTCCCTTTGCAAAGAAACTTTCCAAATGCTTTCCAAGAAATGATCTGTTTCTTACTCATTTTGATGCTTGTGGGTTAAATTTGGACACTCAAGTGACCGAGATGCAAGCAAGAGAATATGGTCATTTTTCAAAAAAATTTAAATAAAAGATTGTTCAGGCTCAGATAATAAATAAAACAGAATAATTAATTATTTCTTGTGTAGCCTGGTACCAATTGATCCATGGACAGGTACCAGTCTGCAGCCCGGTGGTAGAGGACCACTGCTCTAAGGCACAGGTGTCAATTCCAGTGCCTTTAGAAGCAGAAGGGAACTCCCTCAAAAAATTCAATTTAATTTCAATTTGGTTCAAAATGACCTCATTTCAGTTCATACTTTGATTACATTAAGCATATCGGGGGCTTTAATCAGAAAATAACTGACAGAACAATAGTTAGTTAAAAAGGTGAACAGACAGATTAGTAAAAAACAGACTGAACAATCAAAGATTAGTCATAAATTGCAGATCATTTATCACAAAAGACAGACAGAAAGCCTAAAATACAGACAAATAGACCAACAATTAGAAGACTAGCTGACAAATAGCCAAAAAATACAGACAGACCAATTAGTCAGAAAACAGATGAACAGTAATTAGTTTGAAAATAGACAGATTAACTGACTGATTGACAACTAGTCAGAAAGCACACAGAAAGACCAACAACTTGGTTTTTCCTTAAATCAAGCAAAATAAACTGCCAATGGGGTAAGGAAAATAATCGTATGTCAAAAGGAAAAACAAGATTATTTTGCTTACCCCATTGGCAGATTATTTAGCTTGTTTTAAGGAAAAAATGACTTAATATTGGCATATTGTTTCCGAACACAAGACATTGTGTTTTGCTTGCCAAGAAAATGTTTCTTAATATAAGAATTTTTAAATATTTGGACTAGAAACAAGACAACAAATCTAAGTAAGAAAAGCATTTTTTGCAGTGTGGACAGACCAACAATTATGCAGTCAACAAACAGATAGACCAACGCTAAGTAAGAAAAGACAGACAGAACATTTAACCTTAAAACTACAAACAGTCAAAAAAAGAGAAAGAGGCAGACATAGTAGTTGGAAAAGACAGGCATACACATTAGACACACTTAGTGGTACAAAGAGAGTTGTTGATTGTGGGTTGTTTGAGCAATGACATTTTTTGGTTGGTTGACAAGATATTAATTACAAACCCTTCCTTTCCTCATAAAGACAAAATATAACAAGATGCATACAATACTTAATATCAAAATAAACTCTAATAGTAAGCTTAAATAAAAAAATCCACGCATTTGCTTACTCAAGTCAAAGAGGAAAAGACGAGGGGAAAGAAACAGGTGTTCCCAGAAAAAGATAGAGATCTAACAAGTTGACGAATGATAGTAAACTCAAGGCAGTAGCAGCAGCAGTAGTATCAACAAACAGAGCAGTTGTGATGTTGAGATTTTCGTTCCCTCTATGCGGGCCCCCTGAATCCTCTGTCGCCTTGTGTAATCTGAAGACATGATCTCTACCGATCGTCATTATGGAATCTCACCTCTTTCTTTCTCTCACAGAACATCACACATTTTCTGCAGGTGTGGTAAGCTGCCAAGATCAACCCCCAGCTCGCTGCTGGAGTCCACATGCAGTTCAGAGCCGACTGTATTAAGTGCCTCTAAAACAAAGCGGAAGCCTGCTGCAATGTTTAAATTAAAATTAAATCAAGGGATTTGCCCACACTGTTCGCTCCATAATAAGCTAATTGATTTAATTACTTCTGTTTCAGGGGATTTTAGATCATTTGCTAACTTATTTATTTAGATATAAAGGAGATTTTTTTTCACATAAATATCAACAGAGAAATGTTAATTTACATATTTGTAGGGACATTTTAGTTTACTATAGTAAAAAAAAACACTGAATAGAACACTCAAAAAAATATTTTGCTGCTTGTTCAAACAACTTATTTGAAATTAGCTAAAATAACACAAATTTTGAGTTTTTTGGGGGATGACTAGTGGTGTAACGGATCACAAATCTCATGGTTTGGATCACACTGCGGTTTTTGAGTCACGGATTGGACAATTTTTTAGATAAGCAAAAAAGGGAGGAGACAAATGTCAATTGCTTTTCATTTATACAAAAATATTACTGCAAAAGCCATTGATTTTAACAAACAGAACTTAGAACCTGTAATTTTAATAAAATAAAAGTCAAGAAAGAACCAGCTGAAAAAAAGAAAAATATTTAATATTAAAAATTATCTTTGCTACTGTTGCTGATAATGCTAAATATAGAAATCTAACATCTAGAAATCTAAATCCAACACATTATATCGTATTTATTTCGACTTAATGATTCAACAATTCACATAAAACTTCATGTTCAATTATAGGTGTATCATTTTTGAAAACCTATTCAGTGACATAATTTTGATGGCTGTTTGTCGCCACCCATTGGTTACACAATGTAATTGCTACAACATTCACCAGCGTCAAGTTCCATTTTAATCTTTACTATAAACATCAGTGTTTATATCTGAACTATAAACTGTTTTCCCAGTACTTCTGTGTTATTTGACAGTTTGTAACTAACTGAAAACGTATAAAAATCTCTCTCGATCAAACGCAGATTTGAATGCAGCGATTCGAAGGATTAATGCAAATCATCACCATTTATTATTCATGTTGCGCGAGTTTTAATTGAGATCACGATCTTTTAATGTTTAATTGAGCAACTTCACACTGAAAGCATTAATGCAGGCTAAACAAACAGTGACAGAAAAGACCTTTAATAGCATAAGAAAGCATTTAGGTAGGTCCCACCACAACTTTTTCCGTCATCATTATATTTTACAAGGAAGCCAAAATGCTTTATACACCTGATTTAAATGACGTAGGAGGTGATCTGTCTGCAATTGTTCTAAATGCTGGATAAACCTACAAGTAAAAAAAAAAGCTATTAATCCGCAAGTCACGTCCATTCCAAACTGTGGGTTGTGATCCGTTACACCCCTAGGGATGACTTAATTGTTTTTTTGTTAAATCCACTTAAATTTGTAAAAACTATTTGGCTAACTTAATTTACTTGTGTTGGGACAACATGGAGGAATTTTCTGGAACCCAGCATTTTATACAGTTGAAGATGTGCATATAAACTTTAAAATAAGCATAAATACAAAAATATTAAACACCTTTATCAAAAGAAAATTATGTAATTTGATTATTTAGATTTAATTGAATGAAACCAGTTAACCTCACAACCTCAAATGATGTTTTAGCTGTTTAAAATCATCAATTTGCCAAATTCAATGATAAAATCTGTCAAAATCAAACTCATCAACACATTTTTATAGAAAAGGGAAATTAAGGAATATGTCCAAAGCACACTAGAACATCATTGGATCAATGCATAATGCCATTACCTGCATACAAATATACACCTAAATATCAGATTAGTACTCTGTATCAGGCATTACCCTAAAGCCCAGGTATCGGAATCCTTATCAGGAAAGAAAAAGGTGTATCAGAACATCTCTATTCAAAAAAAAAAATCTTCCAATGAGATCAACTTTTCCATTGAAGGATGTCAGTAATGTGACTATAAAGAGTAGTTGCATTCAACTGTGACAATGTGCTGTAAATGAATGGAACACATATCGGCTTGCAGCAAGAAAGTTGTCAGTTACCGCAAAAAAAATAAAAAATACCTACAATCTCTAGCGGGGATTCACTCAGCGGGGTTTTCAGCATTACTTTTTTTGTGTAAACCCTTGAACAAAACAAACCATTCAAGCAGCAAACAGCATGGGCTGACATGCAAGTTCACATTATGAAAAAAAGAAAATTTGTACTGAAATCAATCACAGCCTGCCATTTCAGGATTAAAATAAATGACAAGAGCTTTTTTAGGGGGGATTGTATACGGAGGTATTTAGTGGTAAAAATAGGCATCTGGTGTAACTGATGGCCTAAATATCAAAGGCATAATAAAAAGAAAATGATCGAGAGGTGTGGCATAGCAGCGCTGCCAAAACCTCAACTCCTGGAAGAAGTTCAGCTGAATTTCCCAAGCGTGAACGTTTATATAAAAAGGCCTCCTGAAAAGTTGGATTTATTTCTCACAGTAACAGTTTTATAATAAAATCAGATTCAAGATTATTAAGGACTATATCCTGGCTATCTGAAAAAACTGTATGTAATGTAATGTAATGTAATGTAATGTAATGTAATGTAATGTAATGTAATGTAATATAATATATGTTTCTCAAAAAAATAAACATTACCTGTGCTCTCCATGTACTGAAAAGTGCAAACTCACTTGTCATCCATTTTAAAATACACTATCTATAGAAGTTATACATTACCTAAGTTGACTCAAAATGGTGGTGACATATGCATTTTTCTGCTGTTAATCATGCTTCTGATCAATAAACCTGACTTGCAGTTTTCAGAACACAGTATTCCTTTCTGTCCGCATGTGACTCAAACCAGTCACACGTCTTTAGCGCAACTGAAACTGAAAATGAGCTTTGTGCAGCTTCCATTCACAAAAGTGAGTTTAACACTTATCTCATTCCCTCCAGATAATTGTACAGATCTGAGGTAATTTGTCGATGCTATTTGAGATTAAAGAATAGAGCGCTGCCGGAGTGACTCCTAAAACTTGGAAAGCAAGTCTGCATTTCTGAACTTCAAGTTTAAGCTTATCAGAGTTTTTTTGTTTTCTGAATGGGCGTTTGGTGTGATCCATGAAATAAGGTCTGTGGTAGGAGGCACAAAAACACTTCTACCACCAGGTTAGGTTAGCCTAAAATGTTAGCCATGCTTGATACATAATTTAAATTAAGTAGTTGAAAACAACTTATGTGGGCTGAATTTAAACTAACAAAATAAATTTGGTAATGTTCAACTTAGGTGTCATGGTGGCGCAGTGGGTAACACGATCGCCTCACAGCAAGATCACTGGTTCGAGACTCGGCTGTGTGAAGTTTGCATGTTCTCCCTGTGTTCACGTGTTCTCCAGGTGCTCCGGTTTCCCCCACAAGTCCAAAGACATGCGGTACAGGTAAATTGGGTAAGCTAAATTGTCCATAGTGTATGTGTGTGAATGAGAGTGTATGAATGTTTCCCAGTGATAGGTTGCAGCTGGAAGGGCATCCTCTGTCGAAAACATATGCTGGATAAGTTGGTGGTTCATTCCGATGTGGTGACTAATAAAGGGACTAATCCGAAAAGAAAATTAATAAATGAATGAATGCTCAACTGAATATATTTGTTTAAATTTAGCCTATATAAATTGTTTGCAACCTTTCACCTTAAAAAAAATAAATAAAAAAAATAAAGAAACAGTAAATTCATTTAATAATTTTTTTTAGCCAGGGTGGCACAGCATTGCCAAACCATCTGTTTCATTGACCAATTTACAGCAGGGGTATACATCATTGTACACTCAATAAATATATATATTTGTTTGCTTGTTCAAACTACGTATTTAAAATGAGCTGAAACAACACAATTCTTGAGATTTCATTGCGACAACTTAATCTTTTTGTGTTCAATCCACATAAATTTGTTAAAAGTGTTAAGTTAACTTAATCGATTTGTGTTGAGTCGACCTGAATGAATTATGTGGAACCCTGCATTTTTTACAGTGTAAGGGAAATAAGATGCCTGTAATTAATGAAAATAAATCTCATCTATTAAAGCTTATAGTCCAAAAACAACTCTGATTAATGTTTTTTAGTGAATCATGAAGTTGTAGCATTTTTCAGGGGATAGCTTTTGTTTGTTTTTCTCGTAGTAACATTTGGCAACACTGTATTAATGGTGCCAATCAAAAAAGAAGCATGCGGAAATAGACTATTGTACATATTTGGCAAGATAAACACAATGATAATCATATATGAAAGTGTGTTAAACTCAATCAAAACAAGAGAAGATTTAATCTTTTACCACAGATCTGTAAGTAGAATAACAATTAAAACACAGCCAGAATGAAGACTATGCTATGTTGTTAAGCACATTTACATTAGAAGTCACGCTAAACATTTAATAATAAACATTTATGCAAATCCTGTAGAGCACAAGTTCATCTTTCATAATCCAAATTTTAATAAAAAATAGTTACCCCAAAAATATTTATGTACTGCTGCATGTAACAAAAACTACACCAACTATACTACACCAACTACATTTTGATGGAATGAACAAGGATCATCGCATCAACCAATCAACTAAATTACTGTTATATTTTACAAAGAATGTTATAAAGAGTTTTAAAAATACATTATGACTATAGATTAGGCTTGCATGTTACAACTAAACAGCAAAGTTGTCAAAGCAGTGTATGTACTGTAGTATACAATTTTTTGAATCCACAAAAGCCATGTAATGGCGCTTGCTTTAGTGTTGCCACCCCTCATAAATGTATCCGCCTTGCAACAATTAACCAATTTCACAATTAACCAAACTTTAATTCATCAGGGGTTAATTAATCATAAAGGTTTTTCAACGCTGTTTCTGCATCAAACAAAACTGCTGCAACTAAAAAGTTACACCAACTGTGCGCTAGTTTGAAGTTCCGAGCTTGTAAACTGAGACTAATACCAACATACACTCCATTAACTATGGTTGAGGCTTTTAACTAAGGGCTGTTCACATATTGTGTCTTTTGTGCATGCATGTTCGTAATTTCTAATGGAAGTGAGTGGCTTGCGCATGCATATTAATGTAGGATCGACGTGTTCATGCTTTCCAGGCGCACCTAGTTGAAAAAATGCTGCAAGCACACCGAAAGTCACGTGATAAGAACTGACTGGAATATACACATTTATACACATTTAAGAGAAAAAAACTATGAAAAATACCAAACAATTTTGTAATATAGTTACTGAGCAGCAATAGATAACACTTTAAAATATAAAGGGTTTTCATATGATTTTCTAAACTAGTAGTATTTTGAAATTATTGATTGCATAATATTTATAATAATTGTGAAACTGTGATTAATCCTCAGACTATAATCGTACAACCAAAATCTATAATCGTTGCATCCCTACCGCATATTATTAATAGACTTTTTTGCTGAAATCCTCCGTGTGACCACACCAAAAGGCCTACTGATCCTAATAATTAGGTGATCAATGCTATTTTTCATCCTAGAGAGCACAACAACGTTTGTTGTTCTTGCGCCTACCATAATAAATCTACTATAAAAGCATGCTATCTACAGTAACCACAAAATGAAGAATTGGGTTAGAGGTATTCATTTTTATCTATACTGCTGTAGTACAATCTATTACCACATTCAACTCTCGACAGCTACAAATAGTCTAGCACGTGTTACACTTCATCACAGTTAACAAACTGATAAAAGATTTATAGACGCATCCCATATCCAATTCTCAACATCCAATGTGATTCTCCAATGCTGGGCTTCACTTCCAGTCTTTAAACCAAATGCATTCTGTGCACAATTTCCAATGCAAAAAAACATACCAGCACACGCAGAGAACAAAAAGGGCAACCGGGAGGAAGTGACTGAGACCAGATTAAAAGGCTGTCTGAGATTTAAGGCTGTTAATTAGTGTGAAGTGTGGCTTTTAAAAAAACACCTCTCAAGACTCTGTTCTAATAAGGGCCAGTATATACTTTTGTTTTACATTCCTACTAGTGTTATCACGATACTGAATTCTGGATTTCTAATTTACAATAACTTAACTTACGATATAATACCTTGAAAAATATTGATATTCAATATCCCATTTTCGATAGTCAGGAAAAAAACATAAGTATACAGTTTTAGATTTGTATTACTTTTTATTCATTTTATTATTATATTATCCAATCTTCCCTTATATTCTGATTAGAACAATATAATTATCTTAATATTCATTCATTCATTCATCTTCCTTTGTCGTAGTCTCTATTTTTGAGGTCACTACAGCGAAATGAACCGTCAACTATTCCAGCAAATGTTTTATGCAGCGAATGCCATTCCACTCACAACCCATTACTGAGAAACACCCATACACATTCACTCATTCACACACACACACACACACACACACTACAGCCAATTTAGTTTATTCAATTCATCTATAGCACATGTCTTTGGACTGTGAGGAAAACAGGAGCACCCAAAGGAAACCAACACAAACTTGGGAAGAACATGCAAACTCCACATAGAAATGCCAACTGGCCCAGCTATGACCCGAACCAGAGATCTCCTTGCTGTTAGGCAATTGTGCTAACCACTGAGCCACCGTGCCACCCTTAACTTTCTATTATTATTTTTAACTCATATAATTTGAGACTGGGGATAATTGCATTTTAATTATGATAAGTATTAACAAAGGCTTATAAACTATTTAGCAGATGTATTGAATATCACTTGTTAGTGGTAGATAGTTTGTTACCATTTATATAATAAACATACTTTTTATTTCATGTATAATCAATGCACATGCATGCCGCTATGCTAAACACTCGCATTTTTGTTTATTATAGCGCTCTATGTGTGTGCGATGACCTGCTCGTTTGAGTGTTTCAACTTGCTGTTAGTGAATAGACTGATTGATACAAACTAAAAGCAGGATCGTATCATTTTTATTGATATTTTAGTATCGATAAGTATCGAAATATCGATATTTTTGACAGCACTACCTGCCACCCTTTGCAGTTGTATTTGTGTAGGAAGATTGTAATCGTTTTTGTGTGGCCAGATTTCCGCCAAAGTCCCTGGCCCTCATTGACATGGGAACCAAACAAACAAACCAATAACCGAAACTAAAGACAAAATAGATCAAATGCAGTCGGGAGCTAAACTGCAGTAAGATGAAAAATGGAAGGCAGAGAGAGCTTTTTGTGTATTACAAACTGAGAGAAGCTACCAAAACAAACCTATGCGAGTGTGTGCGTATCTTTATGCGTGCAGGTCTGTGTGCTCGTGTGGCCAACGTTATCTCAAAGGGTCCAGAGCAGCGATGGGTGACGTTCACGGGCGATCCTATTGAGTAGTGATAAATTCATGTTCCACAAGACAGTGGTAGTGTTTATCAGAAGTGAAGCCACGCTGCTTTCTGCAAACGTTTTAGACCAAAGTCAAAGTTCAGTTTCAGCATCTGCCACTACGCATCTGCTGGGAAAGCAGTCAAAGAGAGAGGTTAGCATGCATTTCTTGTAGCACAGCCATGAATTATATAATAGAGGACACACAGCAATGGTAAGGCAGTGTTTCGGCTAAAAACGATAATTATCTTTAAAAAGAAAAGCAGGAAATTGTACTAAAATTGCACTTTATTACTTCAGCACTTGAAATAACTGCAAAGCAACACAAAATGGAGCTTATTCGACATACTTTCATTTAGAGAAATACAATAGGACTATATGAATTTATACGCTAGCTTAGGGCTGCTTGATTAATAGTATTTTTATCATAAAAATGATATGTGCCTCACAATAAATTACAAAAAAATGATGAGATATGGGGCGACACGGTGACTCAGTGGTTGGCACTGTTGCCTCATAGCAAGAAAGTCGCTAGTTTGAGTCCCAGCTGTGTCAGTTAGCATTTCTGTGTGGAGTTTGCATGTTCTCCCTGTGTTGGCGTG
The DNA here is from genome assembly GCA_903798205.1 of Danio tinwini. Lineage (NCBI taxonomy): Eukaryota > Metazoa > Chordata > Actinopteri > Cypriniformes > Danionidae > Danio > Danio tinwini. The sequence continues at coordinate 1,914,485 of CAIGQZ010032280.1, read as the reverse complement.
GGTCTCCTCCAGGTGCTCCAGTTTCCCCCACAGTCCAAAAGACATGTGCTATATGTGAATTGAATAAACTAAATTGGCCGTAGTGTATGAGTGTGTGTGAATGAGTGGATGTTCACCAGTACTGGGTTGCAGCTGGAATGGCATCTGCTGTGTAAAGCATATGCTGAATAAGTTGGCAGTTCATTCCACTGTGGCGACCCCTGATGAATAAAGAAACTAAGCTGAAGGAGAATGAATGAATAATTGAATGAATGAATGAATAAATGAAATGTTAATAGGTGAACACCAAGCCAGGACTTAAGACTGTGACCAAAATGGTGACAAATCAAAAAAAAATTGATAGTGCGTGAGGTAAAATTTAACACCGTCACATTCGCCATCCAATTGTTTTGGTAATTGGCTGTAACATCTTTAGTACACTGTTAAGAAGTCAGGTTTGATCTCCAACTTGCTTTAACACACCTGCCTGGGTGTTTCAAGTATACCTAGTAAGACCATGATTAGCTTGTTCAGGTGTGTTTGATTAGGGTTGGAGCGAAAATCTGCAGGACACCGGACCTCCAGGAACAAGTTTGGTGATCCCTGCTATAAACAATTATTTTAGGAAACAGAGTGAGGATAGACATGAAACAGATGAGGAAGAGGAACAACCATCAATAGGCCATAAAGGTGAAGATACATGTGCAAGCAATGAAACGGAAATAGCAAGCAAAAATTCATACATGTGGTTGGGATACTATTTTATGCTAATAATAAATGATCCACACACACTTTTATTTTTGATTGCTGCCTGTCAGTTTAACAGCAGGCAATGCTGTGTTGCCAGATATTACTACAAACAAGAGCAGTCCCTAGAAAAATGCACCAAAATTAGTTCAAATTTTGTATTTTGCAAATAGTATTTGGAATCGCTAACAATAAATGTCATATTTCCACTTTATTAATGCACTAATTACTTTATTTACACTGTTGCATACAATAAAAATCAAGTCCAATGACACTACACTTATAATTAGATCTGGCAACATGGCAGGTCAGAGGCTGCAGTCGCACCCCAAGCTCTTCTCTCAGCCTTAGTGTAGCAGCAGCTGCAAGTCTGAGGCATGAATTTATTCAGTGATAAACCAGCATGTCCAAATTAACAGATTGATTCATAAACAAGAAAGATCGTTATGATTACTATAGAAAAAGTGTGCGATCAAATTAGAAGTTGGTGTTCTGCCAAATGAGAAAGTGAGTTGCACCAGTGCAACCAGTGGGAAGAAAGAATCTAGAGCTTGGCCAAAGTGTTCAAACACTTAACATATATGACTGTCAATGCGTTATGCACTTCACTGAAGGATTACACGGACATGCAGGCATCTTAAAGGTGCATCTATCAGATGATCTGTCAGCAGATTGGATATACAACTGCTCATAGACGGATCCTCTTACAGATGCGGCTTTCAAACGATCCCATGTCCATGTATCTGTGCAAGAATTTGGTGAGGAGCGTCAAGCAATGATCATTGAAGTCAATCACAGTTATATCTGTTGAGCATGTGAACACAATGGGCAACGTTAAAACCGAACATCCCTAATCTGTTAACATTAGTTCATGTACTAAGAACCACCATAAATGATACTAATTCTGCACTATTTTACCTATTTTGTTTGTTTTTTAATAGATACCCGTTTTATAAATAAGCAGTAGACTATATGAATAAAAGGTTTTATTTATTTACATATCTAGTTAAACTAGAAAAATATGATTTTGTGACAGTGATTACACAATGTGCATGTGAGTATTCATAAACCAAAGGACTACAGGACTGAGTTTGTGTATTTGAGCATGTGAGCAGTTTTCATTTACAGAGTGACATTGCCAACTAATGACCTAGCATGCATAATATAGTGTATTTAGTTGTTTACATTGATCCGTGTGAACAGTGATCACTTTAAGAATGTTTGTATAGTAAAATATCATAAATGCAAAAGACAAAGACGATTGAATTTTTAGTACATTGTTGGTATGAAAAGCCACCCTTAAAAACAGTAAATATTGTAAGAGTAAATATATAAGATCCTGTAATAAAGTGCAGGGCATTATCCATTAAAGCAAATATCATGTAGTACAGAATACAGCTGAATTTTACGAAAATAATACAATCTTAAGCGATAACATTGGTTGATGTTTTACAAAAAGAACTTATCGGCTTTCTAGTGTGTGTGTTTTAGATAAAACTGCATGACACACACACAGGGTGAGAGACAACACGCTGTGATAAACGACAGGTCACAGCCTCGACACGTGCGCTTTCTGCTACTTACACTAGAAATGATTTGACACCGCAACACACAAGCACAAACAACAAGCTTTTCAGCAAATGCTTCACCTTCACGTATAATCAAATGTGTAAATGAGGTGTAAAACTGGATGACTAATCTAGGTTGGGTGTGATGTGACAACAATATGCAAGTCAAAAATATAATAATCAGGACATCTTGACAGATGCAAAGGATTAAAAAGCATTCAAGAATTGCCAAGTGGCTGATAGGTTTATAGAAGCAGCCACGAGCTAACCATGCTCATATTGTAAACCCATCACTGTTAGACTGACAAACCTCAAGACCATTTAAATTACACAGCATGCTTTTTTGAGTGCCTGCTCTAGCACTGTATTGCTTAGGATAACAGCTACAGCTGGAAAGCCCTCACTTAAGGTCACTGCTCATTTTCACTATGCATTCGGTAATGTTGACCTATATAGCATGAGGCCACGGTATGGCGGGCTGCTAGAAGAGGGGCCAGGGAAGGTCACTTCCTCCCCATTAAAAACTCATCAGGATCCGACACAACAAGCCAAGCTACTGTTGGACAATGACTGAACTTCACCTTTGCATAGCTTATAGCTAAAGCCTAGCAAGACACGCTCACTTAACAATGAAAAAGTACAACAGTCACAAGTGAAAATAAGAGCACTCTGTGTCTTGTATACTATTAATTTCAATTTCAATTCAATTTCAATTTCAATTGTTTATTGTCATGTGCAGAGTAAGGAAACACGTTTCCCTGTACAATGAAATTCTTACTTTGCTGTCCACAGTGAAGTCATACACATAACATACACATCATATACGACATATATACATAAAAGTGACGGAAGTATAATTATTAAATGTATATATATATATATATATATATAGTTCTTAAGTTTGTGCTTATTGTGCAAAAAAAAAAGATTTCTTAGATTTCAATAACAAATGATACATCAAGTAATCATATAATTTACAAGTCATACGTCGAATTCAGATCTGTAAAGTAATTTAGCTTTTAGATAAACTTCTGTTTAGAAATATTATAAACAACCTTTTTAATTAACAATTATTTATTCTGCATACATTAACATACTTATTGTATGATGAATTAAAATTTTTAGCATGATGCTCTGTGTGATATATTGCTGTGCATGCTTTATTTTAAATGAAACATTAACCAAAAAAACATATGTAAAACTCATTTACACTTGCATGAATTAGTAAATGCAATTAGAAACATTTTTATTTGGCATTATAGTCCAAACTGCAGCTGCACATTGCCTGAAACCATTCGAAACTAGTTACTTGATTACGATTTTTATTATTAAAACAGTTTTCCCTTTATGAATTAGTCCGAATATAATTAAATTTCACTTTAATGAGTGTCCTTAAATGATGCAGTTGGCTAAAAAAAATTGTAAATATAATTAAATCAAATAAATAATTAAATCAAACAATATCTGTAATAACATTCTGGAAAAACAAGAGTGTTTGAGTGTAAAGCAGGTCAAAGTTCATACAGCAAAACTACTTTCACACAACACCTCCACCTTTGAATTAACTATAAACATCAATTAAAACACACACATGAATCTGTAGTTTGTGCTGGATCCCGCATAATCAACTTAACTTGAACTTCCCTCACGAAGTGAACTTATATAGAATACACCAAGTGCACACACTCATATTTGAAATTCTCCACTTATTTACCTGTTGGTAAAGTATCACCAATGCACTTGTTATTAGATAAATAGCTTAGTAAAAGGCACCTGAAGTGAACCCATCATCTAAAAAAGCGCGTGTCAGCTTAAATAAAGTGTGTGTGTGTGTGTGTGTAGAAGGCAGGCACATACTGTACGCGGGGCTACAATGTGTGTGTTGGTACAGTATGTGCCTGCTACAAAAGTAGGCCCTACATACAGCAAGACTCTCCTCGCCGGCAACCTGTGCAATGTCAGCCGCAACTAACGTGCAAAAAGCCCGCGTGCACTAAAGCCTGTGCTGTCCTGCAGCGAGAGGCAAACGGAATGAATCGTTTTAGCTTTAAGAGCGCTGACCTGTCAAACCGTCCAGCTAGCGTGCACTGGAATTAGCCTCGTATGGCAGGAGAAACACGAGCGAATGTTGCATAAGCACGAGCAGTAAATAAACGCGAACAGCGCGCGACTTACCGACTGGATGTTTGGCGGGGTTTTGGGGAGATCGCGGGGATCCTGCCAGTGGTAGATAAGTGAAAACGTCCTGCTTCGTGTATCCAGTGCAAGTGTGGAGAGACACTAGTGCACACAGTCAGCCGATCCCACCGCAGCGTGCCTTCAAACTACTGTTTCCTCCTCCCAAAGCCCTCCGTTTGCTCTTTAGGACGTGCACTGGGATCTCGGTGGTGGGTTTTCCCCTTAGTTTTAGGGGAGAAAAGTCCTCTGCCTTGCCCCGTGCTGCCACGACAGGGATTTGAAATGAAGAGAAATACTACGATCGCTCCTCCCTCCCCAGTTTCACTCATGTACAGTACCACAGGGAGCTTATAAAACAATTTAATAAAACGATCTACCGCTCTCTACAGGACTAACACTGTAAAATACTTAGAAGACTGCATTCTTTCACTCTCTCTCTCTCTCTCTCTCTCTCTCTCTCTCTCTCTCTCTCT
>CAIGQZ010032280.1:1898857-1909140 GCA_903798205.1 Danio tinwini | reverse complement strand
TATATAATTATTATTATTTTTGATATTATTCCTTTAAAAAACTGCTATATTCTGCTTAATTTTTGTACATCATGTGTCCTAATATTTCTTCAAATCATTTTACAGGAACCTCATATGTATGTGTTTACAGTTGGCATAAAATGTAAGATCTACTTTTTATACATACAGATCTAAGTTAAGCCAACGAAACAATATGGACACTGTTTTTTATCATTGTATGTATAAAAATTACAATATATCTAAAACATTATCAATAAACAACGAACATCGGTGTGTTTGTGTGTTTTCTTTTTTATTCATGTTTTAAATGAGCTGTAAACTGAGCTGTAAAATTAAGTTTTGTTGTTGGTTTTTAGGAATTCGCATCATCTATTACATTGAAAACATTTTCTCATGGACTCTGAAACTGGGCCTTAAAGAAAATCTAAAAGTTGTAAAACTTTTCCACCTTAAAAGTTTCCCACTTGTAATTAAACATTGCAAAACCGCTGGTACTAATTCGATAAAGACCAAAGAAGAAATCCCAAAATCAACATTTTTTTAAAGCATACACTAAGGTTCACATGTGTGACATAAATTACATCATCAAAACAGTGTGCATCTATACAGCAGACATTCAGCCTAACTTTTTGTAAACAGCCGTCCATGTGCATACAGCACACGGATGTTTTACATTTATTAATTTGGCAGATGCTTTTGTTCAAAATGACTTTCAATGCACTGAAGGAACACATTTTACCAATTCTTACTTTCCCTGTATCAAACCCACAACCTACTGCCAGCACCTTCTTCCTCAGAAAAAAAGAACAAAGCCTGCTTCTACGTCACTGCCTGTTTGCTCCGCTCACAGATTCACACCTATAATAGGTAAATAACAAGAGGCATACTCAGATCTACTCAAAAACCAAACTATAAAGATGCTCTGAAGACAAATAGATACTGCGTAGTGTCTTTGTATTACCTTCCTTCTGATCTTAACATTACTTAGAAAGGCACAATTAGACACTGAATTTTCAAGATTAAAGTAAGATGATGCTGCGCTGACTATATTGGATCCAACAGTGTCTTATGACACAAAAAAAATGTTTTTAAGTATTTTTGAATATGATGCCACAAGCTTGGCACACCTGTCTTTTGGAATTTTTGCCCATTCCTCTTTGCAGTGCCTGTCAAGCTTTATCAGGTTAGATGGGAAGCAACGGTGTATAGCCATTTTCAAATCTCTCCAGAGATGTTCAATAGGATTTAGGTCTGGGCTCTGGCTGCGCCACTCAGGGACATTCACCGAGTTGTGAAGCCACTCCATTGATATTTTGGCAGTGTGCTTTGGGTCATTGTCCTGCTGGAAGATGAACCGTCGCACCAGTCTGAGGTCAAAAGCACTCTCAAGCAGGTTTTTATTCAGGATGTCTCTGTACAGTGCTGCATTCATCTTTCCCTCTATCCTGACTAGTCTTCCAGTTCCTGCTGCTGAAAAACATCCCCACAGCATGATGCTGCCACCACCATGCTTCACTGTAGAGATGGTATTAGCCTGGTGATGAGCGGTGCCTGGTTTTCTCCAAAACAGAGTTCAATTTTAGTCTCATCTGACCTGAGAATTTTGTTTCTTATGATCTGAGAGTCCTTCAGATGCCTTTTGGCAAATTCCAGGCAGGAAGTGGATTCCGTCTGGCCACTCTACCATACAGGCCTTATTGGTGGATTACTGCGCAGATGGTTGCTCTTCTGTAAGGTTCACCTCTCTCCACAGAAGAACGCTGGAGCTCAGACAGAGTTACAATCGGGTTATTGATCACCTCCCTGACTAAAGCTCTTCTCCCCTGATTACTCAGCCTAGATGGCCGGCCAGCTCTAGGAAGAGTTCTGGTGGTTCCAAACAACTTCCACTTACGGATGATGGAGGCCACTGTGCTCATTGGAACTTTTAGAGCAGCAGAAATATTTCTGTAACCTTCCCTAGCCTTGTGTCTCGAGACAATCCTGTCTCGCAGGTCTACAGACAATTCCTTTGTCTTCATGCTTGGTTTGTGCTTTCACATTGACTGTCAACCCTAGGACCTTATATAGACAGGCCTTTTCAAATCATGACCAATCAACTGAATTTACCACAGATGAACTCCAATTAAGCTGCTGAAACATCTCAAGAATGATCAGTGGAAACAGAATGTACCTGAGCTCAATTTAGAGCTTCACGGCAAAGGCTGTGAATACTTATGTACATGTGATTTTTGAGGAAATAAATGTATTGAATCCATTTTGGAATAAGGCTGTAACATACTTTCTGGATGCACTGTGCATCATCTTATTGTCTTTTAGGAGAAACCTGTGTCTTTTTTTTCTCTTTTTTAGCGTTTTTTCACATTTTATTCAAATAAGACAGTGGAGGACATACAGGAAAGTATTGGGATCAGAGAAAGGGAAAGGATCAACATAGGACCTCAAGCCAGGAATCAACTCGGGTCACTGTGAGCACTGTGGTGCTATATGTTGGTGCACTTAACTACTTGGCCAGAAGTGCTCAACACCTGTGTCATTTCTGGTAAAAACAATACTGGGTAATGCTGCCAACCTCAACTTTTGGTACTCTCCTGTTTATATGCTTAATTTGTATATTGTCATATATCATTTATTGTTTATGCACATCATATACTGTTTGTTACAAAATATGAGGATTATAGTGTGGTTTATTTTTACTCTTTTAATCAATTTTGTACTGTTATATATATATTACAGATGTTATTAAAATGAGATGTTATTCATTTATACTGGTGTTATTGTTATGCAGACATTAAAGGTATAAATTGTTGGTTTAAGTTTGTTTAAAGCTATATTGCTTTTTTCTTTTTTAAACAAAAATAATTGTTGGTGTTTTTATTTGTGTCATCTACTACTAATGTTGCTAAAGATGTCACCTGTTTCTCCTCCACCTATGACAAAGGATCCTGCTGATCTGTCTCTGTAGTTTCAGTTGATGTTTTTCAGTTGACGTCAATCTCCAGTACGAATGTTTGGATTGTTGTCATAGCTGTACTTGTGCTGGTCTCTGGTCCAAATATGTTGATTTTTGTACCTTTTCTCATCTGCTGTGTTGCTCTGTTAATTGCATTTACTGTTTGTTGGACAGTAGTACTCAAGTAAATAAATAAATACTGGTTGAATAAAAGTAACTTTTTGTGAGAATGACCATAATGCTTATCTTTCTTACTATGGAATTCAATGGTTCCATGTTTTTAGCATGTTTTTGTGTGTGTGTGCATGTGTGTGTGCGTGCGTGTGTGTGTGCGTGCGTGCGTGCGTGCGTGCGTGCGTGTGTGTGTGTGTGTGTGAGCAACAGGAGAAAGACACTAATAAAAGTTGAAAGTAGTTGAAGGAGAGAAAATAATGAGTAATTAATTTTTTTTAGATTAACTATCTCTTTAAATGAAACAGTGAGAACGTTTTGTACTGTAGATACATTTTCTCAGTTCCCTGATTGCAGAATTTAATTGCATTCTAATGGGGGAGGGGAATAATCAATCATAAAGCAAAATGAAACTGATTTATTAGAGAACTGAATATTCATAAGCATGAATACCTAGAAGCAAACAATCCCTAAGCAAACAGCATCTTTAGGAATGCAACAGCATTTTGAAATGAGCTTGATAAACAATAAAAAATGCAACCGTTTTATGTACTGATAAATTGTTGTAACCATTTCATGCAGAATAAACAGTTCTTGAACACATGTGAATGAATGTCATTAACTACAAGTTTGATATGTATATGAAGGTATTTTGCTATAAATAAACAAATTAGCAATCTATTTTAATCTTAAAGTAGAAGTTGAATTATTATTTTATTAATTGTGTGTCTTAAAAAGAGTTGGTGTGATTATATTGATTGATTGATTATGTAAGGAGTATGATGATATTAAGTAAGGGATTGATGATGGACCTTTCAAATATTAGTAAAATAATGCACACCTGATGTGAGGCAGGTCATCAAATTTTTATTCATCAAAATTTTTTAAATTGTTATCATTTAGTCTTTTTTCTTGAAGCTATAAGAACTGTAAAACAAATACTTTCACATTTTCTGAAACTTGGAACATGATTAAAGTGTGAAGGGCCTTTCCCCAGTGAGGATGTGCATTTTTTAAATAACAAAACCTTTTACCTTTTTTTATTTGGATGTTGATAATTGGTTAAATGGACTCTGTTTTCCTCATTTTTGTTCTTAAAAGAATTAAAGAGTGGCACAAGGCAGCACATTTATCCCAGAGATCACTGACAGATAACAATCTTCTACTCAGAAAGGACAGAGTGTTCCATTCAATTTCCAATCCACACTCGTTCTATTACCTTTTGCTATCAAGTGACACTGCTTGACCTAAACCCCATATATCATAATGTAAATCTGAAAGTACTGCTTAGTTTTGCCAAACACTTTTGTTAAAGCGAACAATGAATGACTTACCCTGACAAGATGTTATGTAAAAGTTAATATGTTAATAAAGTAAATACTGTGTTGTTTTGCCTTAAAGTCTCTTTAAGTTAAATTTGTTCTCTAAGCTATTCCACTTCAATTAAAATATTATAAATGTTTAAAATGATAAATACATTTATTCATAAATTTTCTTTTTGGCTTAGTCCCTTTCTTAATCAGGGGTCGCCACAGCAGAATGAACTGCCAACTTATCCAGCATATGTTTTACGCAGTAGAACATGCCCTGTAGTAGGAAGATGCCCTTCCAGCTGCAACCCAACACCAGGAAACACCCATACACTCTTGCATTCACACACATACACTATGGCTAATTATTTTTTACCTATAGCGCATGTCTTTGGACTTGTGGGGGAAACTGGAGCACCCAGAGGAAACCCATGTGAACACGGGGAGAACATGCAAACTTCACACAGAAATACCATGATAAATACTTTGGTAAAAAAAGCACACTTTGTTACTTTTTTATTATAATATGTTATTTTTCCACCTATTCTTTTTTAATTCTCATAATATACATTGCAGTATCACCAGTTGGGTCTGAATGGTTTGATTAAGGATCCAGTTCACTAAACTTCTCTTTTCTGATAGCATACTCTGCTCTGGTTGGTCAGATGGCCCCGTTTGTCAGAATTGGTTGCACTTAAAATAAATAAAACACCAGTTAACTGACCTATTAATAAGGTCCTCCCCTCAAACACAGTGGGCCAATGGCAATTGAGTATCAGTTGCACAGCGACCAGATCTCTGACATCTTTCAATTTCAAAACATTGAAAAAAATGAAAAAGTTTGATGAAAATGAAAAAGTTTTGTTTATGCTACAGAATATGTGCTATGTGCCTTGGGTGGTTGTAACACTGATTAAAGGTATCCTTAGAGTATGAGGAATGGATTTAAACTAATCCCTTTTCCTAAACTTAAATCAGACCAAGACCCAAACCCAGCTTACCTTCTAAAGATCAGCAAGGATGTTTAACGTACATTTGTTCTAAGATGTCTTTGTTGTAAGAAGTTGAAGCAAGAATGCTTTTATGTTTACATCAATTTAAATATCGGAATAATTGGTAACACAGCTTCTGCTTCAGGTAAGTTAGATAGGTTGTACTAATGTTAGCTACACTGTTAACAATTTCCTGTAAAATTTACAGTAATTAATTTGCAGCATCTCGCCAGTAACTTAAAGGTGCAGTAGGTGATCTTTCACAATGCTAATCTGTTAGCATAAATCTCTGAAACAAAGTCCCTCCCCTGCCGTCCAAAGTCACGCCTCCTGAAAACACGAGCGTGCGCACCTTAAAGATGACAGCAGAACCCTCTCTCATGTGTTGAGCTAAATCGACTAGTGCTTGGTCGGCGCCATGCAAGAATTACACTTATTACTAAGCCATAATTACATGCTATTTCAGAGCCAATTTTCAGAGTAGCATATGGTAAACAATATACGGACCGCGTCACAAATGAATATAAAACCAACTTCAGCGCAGTAAAGCAGGCTAGGCATATATGAATACATTTAGATCATTAACTTTAATCATTACTATTGGACTGTGAAGATACTTTCAACCAGCACAACAAAACATGTTTCTGAAGACAATCACCTACTGCACCTTTAATGTAAATAACTCACAGCAAAAATACTGTATTCTTATTTACAGCACCTTGGGGGTATAATTATTATCATTATGTCTTGCTGTATGTGTATTTACAGAATTGTATGTATATCTTCACTCTAAAATATATAGTAAGTTTCATGGTGCAACTTGAAACTACAGTAACATACTGCATAACTGCCCTAAAATTAAATATAATTCATATTACAGTTAAAAATGGCATAATTTACAAAAATTGTTAACAGTGTAGCTCACTATTATGATTACCTTTCTATTTTAAAGGGCCACGAAACCCCCCATCAATTAAGACGTCATGATGTACTCGCAGATACAGACATCCACTCTCCACACAAGTATCTAATCGCAGTGACGCAGCTTTAAAAATTTGTTTCAAACCGGTAGAAAGAATTTGCTCAAAATAACGCAAGAACAACCAATTAACAAAACTGTCAAGAACTCAAAAAATGTGTTTTGGTGTTTCGTGACCCTTTAAACTGGCTACCCTGCTGAAAAAAACAGCTATGGCCAGCTTAAACCGGGCTGATCAAACTAGTTTTAGCTGGTCATTTTCCTGACCAGCTAAGACCAGGCTGGAAATGGACAAAACCTCTCTAAACCAGGCTGGTTGACCAGCTGAACTCATTAACCAGCCTAGACTGGTTTAAGCAGATTTTTTCAGCAGGGTAAATTTGAATTGATTTAAATAAAAACACTTTCATATATCCCCCATGCCATGGCCTATTTAAGTACCATTTAAATGCTCATCAAAGAGAGTTGGTTCTTCTGTGTCCAAAAAGTATGAAAGCCATTTAAAGTGAACCTAGCTTACCCCTTTTACTAGATTTTATATAAGTCTTTTGTGTCCCCAGAATGTGTCTGTAAAGTTTCTGCTCAAAACACCCTTCAGATTATGTAGTATAGCTTTCACTAGTTTGTATTTTATAGCTCTCAACAGCTTTTTGCTGGGCCTTTAAGGCTAGTCCTCACCGCCCACCGTTCCCACGTGCCTGTCAGTGTGCCTCAGTCTCCGCCCTCGACTGCCTCAGACAACTGACAGACAGACATAAAGGAAGCAGATCTCACGTAACATTTGTAAGAAAAACTACAGTAAGAACTTTCTCAATGATTATTTGATGCATTTGTTGTGGAGCTGCAACGATGAGTCACACACAATGTCGTTACAAAGTTCACGCACACACATAGACACAGACACAAACACACACACACACACACACACACACACACACACACACACACACACAGCGCGGACACACACACATACAGCGCGCGCATTTAGCTTTGCCCTGTCTTAGCATGCAAATGTGACAGGATACAGGTTAATATCCACTGCTGTATGGATATTCCGATTACTACGGAGACATGTTAATACACAGCTGTCAATCAATTCGGTGGGCAAGGGGACCGCATTCCTATGTCAAGTTGCGGTCGGTCTCAAAACCGCTCCAATTGGTCCACCGTTTTTATGTTGTTAAATTTAAAAAAAGGACTGGGTGTGTTTATATCACCCCAATATAATGGTATATATACTATACCTACACATATGTCTGTCCAAACAGCTTGAAAAGTAGATTTTTCACCATAGGTGCCCTTTAAAGACAACATTTTCACACTATTAGCTGTCACAGTTAGCAGCTCTGTTTGTTATCCAAGTTAGTAACAGTAAGGGAGCGGGAGTTACAAAGTAAGTCTTTAAGGCACAATATTATTTTGATGACCAATAACGACGTCAAATTACGTTGATTGACACTTCAGTATGGTTCAGTCATTGTTTGGTGACCTGACTCACCTATTGTTTTGTTTTTTTTGTTTTTTTGCAAGAGTGTGTAGTTTCATTTGTTCTTTTGTCTGTGTCCCTTTGCTTTTGCCAGACAGTTTTGTAGACTCTCTTGCTCATGTGTCATGTTGGCATTTGAATCCTGTTAGCTTAATGGTGAAAATTTGGGTAGAAAATAAACAAAATTGATTGTGTTTTACTAGCTTCTAGAGTTTATTTCATACTCAAACTACAACTAGATGTGTAAGTACTGTATGTTTTTTGGTTTTACTGAAATGTTGAGTTCAATGACCACTTAGTTGCTGTCATGATCACCAGTGATCCAGCCTGTGCAGATTGCTGGTAAACACACTGTATTGCACAGAACTACAAATTTGCCTGTTATTTTGACTATGAATCTGAATTTTCCTGTATACATCTGTTTGCTCCATTGTTGACAATTGCTTGCCTGATCGTTCTGCTAAATAAACCTGCGTTTGGATTCGCACTCATGTAGTCGAGTGTCACTTCACATTACAGAAGACTCAGCCACACAATAGATCCGGCGAGTATTACAATCATGCGTGTTCGTCAGGAAGGCCGGAATATGTGGAGGAATTTATGAAATTTATGAAACATCTAACATTCATGAGTGAGTTGTGTCTAATGATTTTCTTTTATGGATGACTGAGCCCCTTTTGTTCATATATGCCACTGCATGAGCCCCACTGGACATTAGAAATGTACTAATGCTGGCATCACCTGTAATTCTGTCCCCTGCAAATCAGCCAGCTCACAAAATGGCTGCCGCCAGTACACCCTAGCACAAGATGGTCACCGTCAGTGCTTCAGTCCATAAAATGGCAGCCTCCAGTCTACCAGATCCCAAAATGGCCACATCTAGTCCAACAGCTCACATGAGGGTTCCCACCAGTTTGCCATCAGCTCACAAGGTGGCTTCCTGTTCCGAGTCTGTTCCTGCCATAGTTCCTGTTCCTGAAATGCCATCACCTAAGCCACCAGAATGACCACCACCACCTGAGCTGCTGCCACCACCAGAGCTGTTACTGCCAGAGCTGCCACCACCACCTCCAGAGCTGCCAGATCCTCCTTCACTGCCAGAGCTGCTAGATCCTCCATCACTGTCAGAGCTGCCAGATCCTCCAGATTTGTCAGATCCCCTTCTTGAGTCTCCGGAAAGGTTGCCAGATCCCCCTGAATTCCCCAAATGGCTGGCACCAGATCCTCTTGAATTCCCCGAATGGCGTGCACCAGATCTTTCCAAATTCCCTGAATGGCGAGGGGCGCCAGATCCTCCCGAATTCCTTGAATGGCCAGGGGCGCCATATCCTTCTGAATTTGCTGAATAGCAGGCACCAGATCCTCCTGAATTCCCTGAATGGCCAGGGGTGCCAGATCCTCCCGAATTCCCTGAATGGCCAGGGGAGCCAGATCCTTCCAAATTCCCTGAATGGCCAGAGGCACCAGACCCTCCTGAATTCCTTGAATGGCCAGGGGTGCCAGATTCACCAGAATTCCACGAAAGGCTAGAGCTGCCACCTGAGTTCCACGAAAGGCTAGAGCCGCCACCTGAGTCCCATGAAAGGCCAGAGCCACCACCTGAGTTCTACGAAAGGCCGTGTGACTTCCCAGTGCCGCCAGAGCCATGTGACCTCCCAGAGCCACCAGAGCTGTGTGACTTCCCAGAGCCGCCAGAGCCATGTGACTTCCCAGAGCCACGTGACTTTGCTTCCTGAACCAAAGCCTCCTGACCCACTGGGGTTGAATGAACTGCCAGTGCCTCCTGAACCTAAGCCTCCTGACCCACTGTGGATGTGTGACCCACCTTTGCCTGTTGAACCTGAGCCCCCAGATCTACTTCAGCTCCAGATCCTCCGCAGCTCCACGCTCCAGGCCCTCCACAGCTAGACGCTCCAGGCCCTCCGTAGCTCCACGCTCCAGGCCCTCCGAAGCTCCATGCTCCAGGCCCTCTGCAGCTCCGCGCTCCAGGCACACCTCCGCAGATCCACACTCCAGGCACACCTCCACTACATGGTCCTGGCCCCTGTCCCTCCCTCTGTTCCGCCTCCACTCCACCTCCCTCCTGGTCTGTATTTGGAGCGTCTGGAAGCCGCTCTTAGAGGGGGGTTTCTGTCACAATCACTAGCGATCCAGCCTGTGCAGATTTCTGGTAAACACACATTACAAATTTGCCTGTTATTTTGACTAGGAATCTGGATTTGCCTGTATACATCTGTTTGCTCCTGTGTTGACCATTGCTTGCCTGACCGTTCTGCTAAGTAAGCCTGCGTTTGGATCCACACCCCTGTTGTCCAGTGTCACTTCACGTTACAGTTGCTGTACTGCTACGGGACAGCAGATGTGATTTTGCGAGACAATGCAAGACACACAA
>CAIGQZ010032280.1:1843172-1863958 GCA_903798205.1 Danio tinwini | reverse complement strand
GTGTGTGTGTGTGTGTGTGTGTGTGTGTGTGTGTGTGTGTGTGTGTGTGTGTGTGTGTGTGTGTGTGTGTGTGTGTGTGGTCACGTGATATTTCTTATCAGAAACGCTAGGTGAAACGCCAGTGTGGATGTGGATCATTTTCATTCTAGATTGCCATTTTAAAACTAAAACATATTAGTGTAAACTGGGCCTTATTCCCTGCTTATTCACCATGGGTCACCACAGTGGAATGAACTGCCAATTTCTCTGAAAATTCAGTCACAAGATGATACCAAACTGTCAAAAACAATGTGGACAAGCAAATACATATGGATGTGAATGTATTCACTGACAGTCAAGATGATTCAAAGTACCCAGATGAGCCTGTGCTATTCAGCGATTGTTTTCTCAGAATAACATATCTTGGAATGTGTGATTGACTATTCAGAATCAAGTGTTCCAAACAGCTGTGTAATAATTCATGTTAATGGTAAAAACTTGTTAACATGCCAGTTCATGAACACTGTAATATATTCTGGGTTCCACACAATTCCTTTATGTTATCCCAACACAAATCCATTAAATTAACTTAATTATTTTTGCAAATATAAGTGGATTGAACATAAAACAATTAAGTTGTCCTAAATAACACCATAAGAATTGTGTTGTTTCAACTCATTTTAATTAAGTGGTTTGACCAAGCATCAAAAGTTTTTGAGCGTATTAAACATGTTAGCAACATGCTAACTCATATTAGAAAAGGGTAGCAACATCACAAGTCATATTAAAATGTTACATGCTAATTTGTGTTATATAAATGTTATTTAGCATAAGATGCTAAATCATGCTAAAAACCTACTTCTGAACATAAAAACGCTAAATCATACTAGAAACATACTAACAGTAAGACATGCCAACATCAACTGTTTCTCACAATCAGTGTTGAAATGTACCTTTTCAATTACTTTATAAAATTTAAGTAACTAATTACATCTAATTACTTTTTGATACTTTTAAGTTTCTAATCGATATTTTCATCTAAATCATTTTTAAGCATTTATAGCAAGCAGGTGTGACCTTACAGTAGCTCTGTTTTACTGTTAGAATTTCATCACTTGAATTAAAATTATATTAATTTCTTTTTTAAGTACAGCCACCAAAAAACAGACCTTATCACAAAAAAAGTTTACTGTTGTAACAAAATCAAAATTTTTGTTAGTTGTGGAGGGTGATTTTGTGGCATTTGCAATAAAAAAATACATCTAAGCTTTTTTTTATTTCCTTTTTAAATCGAAGCAACTTAAATCCAAGTTAATCATATTTTAGTGATCAATAAAACTATCAATGAAACATGAGGCATAATTGTTAGTTCAGTTATTTACTGCAAATAATATGCTGTACTAAACAGAAACAAATTATAGTATATAACAGCAAACCCCCAAAAAACAATAAAACTCTCCCTCAGCCATCTTTCCATCAAGCTTATTTCTCGTGTTAGCCTTGGTTGGCGACATCACTGTAAAGCAAGTAGAAGAAGAAATCATCATTCTCGCCGTCATATGGCTTTATTTTCATCGGCTAGACACCGGCCTCACAGCTTGATCTGTGATCGGTAAATGTAGCTTGTGTGAACGCTACTGCGCTACTTGACAAAAAAAAAAAAAGCTTTACTACTAAAAAGCTATTTGATTTATAAAGTAGCGACGCTACTGCCACGCTACTGAGAAATGTAGTTATAGCAGAATAGCACCGCTTTAATAAATGGCCTGAGCAGAAGGCATCATACATATCAAAAACAGGCAAAGCAACAGATTAATATTATTCAACATATCCAAGATTTTGAAAGAAATTTTTTTGATGTAACCCCATTTGTAATATTTAACATTTTCATAACTGTAATTTAATTACACATTTTTTCCCAGTAACTGTAACGAATTACAGTTACATTTATTTTGTAATTAAATTACGTAACACTGTTACATGTAACTAGTTACTCTCCAACACTGCTCACAATTGTTGGATGTTTCATTATGCAACTTTTTTTTGAAGATGGAAATTTGCTTCCATAGCAAATGTGGGCTGTGACAAGTGAAAACTATCATCAGCCAAGCTCCTAAACCAGACTGGGCACTTTTTCAAGTGTGCCCCTACATTCTTCTGAGCGCAGCTAAAAATACTCATTTTATCCCTAAGGCTAACACACATTCTAGATTTGTGGTTGCTCTAAATCTATTCTCAGTGCCAGTTTATGTACATCCACATGTCACGTCTGTGGAAATCCATAGGATTATGTGGCCAGTGTCAGTCATACGAGCCAATGGCATGCATTTGTTTTTCAGTTTTGCTGTCTGTGAGGAGATGTGAGAAACAGCATGTGCCCTGAACAAAAGCAAGGTTATCTAACTTCATCTTTTTGCATTAGCAAGGAAACACTGCTGTTTAGAGGCAGATAAGTGACCAGGCATCTATCTTAAGACCTGTTGATTTATACGTTTACAGCCTGTGGTTTTGGTGAAGGCCTTTATCTATGTATGTTATCGGCATGTTCATGTTCTTGCTCTTATCTGGGCATGACTGTGCGTAAGGATGCATTTATCTGGTTGCACACGTTTGCACATACACACAGAGAAAAATGAAGGCCCTAAAGCATAGGTCTTAAACCCGATTCCTGGAAGGCCACAGCTCTGCACAGTTTTGCTCCAACCCTAATCAAACACAGCTGATCCAACTAATCAAGTTGTTTAAGTCTACTAGAAACTATTGAGCAGGGGTGAGTTAGAGCTAAACTGAGGTGGTTGGAGCTAAACTGTGCAGACCTGTGGCCCTCCAGGAATTGAGTTTGAGACCACTGCCTTAAAGGGTTAGTTCATGTTTAAATTCTTCAGTCATTACATTCTGTCATTGCTCACCCTTATGTAATTTAAAGCACATACTAAATGGAGATCTTTTAATAAAATATGAGAGATTTATCTCGTCCATTAAAGGTTTGTTTGGGCAAAACTCTGACAAATCAAAATGTCTGTAAAGGTCAAAAATAAATCTTTACCAATACAGCACTTTCATCCAAGTCTTCGAAAGATTACACAAGTCTAAATTAAATCTGTTTATCCTATAAAGTAATTGTGTCTCTTCAGAAGGTTAGAATTTTATTGTTTTATTCATATGGATTTATTTTCTTAATCTCTTTACTAATGTTTCGATGTGTCAGAGGTTCAATTGACAATATAAGGACAGAAATCCCACAGATGTAATTAAAAGAATAATGAAAAATAATTATTTACATTCCAAAGTTTGCAATGACATGAGTCTGGGTAATTTGCTGCAGTAATTTAAGTTTGGTTGAAATAAGCTTTAAAAATACAATGTGTTCAGGGCTTGACATTAACTTTTTTGATCACCAGCCACTGTGGCTAGTTGATTTCCAACATTACTAGTCACTCACCATTTTCACTAGCCACACTTTGGTTGTTGGAAAAATATATTTTATATGCATAAATTTGACTTTGACATGCTTAAATTACTTGATTTAAATGTTGTGTTATGTCCACATGCCTCCTCAGTCATTTCACTTTTTGTGTGTGCTGTGTATGAGCTTGCTCAATTTGTGTGAGCAAATGGGTTGTGTCGCATTGCAATTAGTTTTTATTTCACATGACTTTTCAGAGCTCAAAATGAAGGATTTACCAAATTTATCTCTGACCACACTAAAAATTCTTAGTCACAAATTTTAAATATGTCAAAACAAGCAAGCTGTATATATGCTCTTTTTAATTCAACAAAACATTTCTTTAAAAACTATTGACATTTAAAAAAGAACTATTGTCATGTGTCTTGAATATGCACAGTAATCTGTCCTGGCTGAAGGTCCCAGATCACCAGCATAAATAGGGAGTTAATCTTATATTAAAGCAATGTTATTGTAAAAAAAAAATAATAATAATTAAACTATATTAACAAAAATAACTGTAAGCAAAAGAAAGCAGGTAAAAGAAACATACCGCGAGTGGTAATAAGAGGATGATCACACGCACACGGTTAATGTTAGGCCTGTTAATAATCTGTTCAAAGAATAATTAAAAACGAAAGCAGTGATCGCTGCTGCTTACAAAATGGTATATATAGACTATATATTTTAAAACTTTGAGCTTTTAAAAAGCAGCAGGACTGTGGGTGCACAATAATCGCTGTTTGTCTAGTCTATTTCAATAAAAAATGATCGCACCAGTTGTGTTTCCTCTAGGCACGGTTGCTTCGCGCAAGTAAACGGGAGCATGCACGGTTTTTAACAGTCGCACGCATCACATCACCAGTGCGCTTGTGTGTTCATCCTCTCATTCGGTATTTACCTGCTTTCTTTTGCTTGCACGAACACAGTTTTTTTTTTTGTCACTCGTGCTGCTTCTCGATTCTAAGATTACATTTGCACGGATATTGGGCCATTTTTATTGTTGAACTCTGCTTTTAAGAAAATTACAATTTAAAAATGATTTCCAATCAGCCAAAGTGGCTAGTAGGAGTGTCTGCCTAACCCGCCACAGCTGAAATCTACCCACATTTGGCGGGTTGGCAGGTGTTAATGTCAAGCCCTGAATAAGTTACACAAAAAACAGCAGCTGAAGTGGCCAATGTTTTACAGTATTTAGTATTTTGCCAGTATTAGAACGGTACTGTCAGGATCACCAGCAATCCAGCCTGTGCAGATTGCTGATAAACACACTGTATCGCATAGAACTACAAATCCGCAATAATATGAACTACAAGATCCAGTCATGTACTGCACACACATACCAGTTTCTAATCCTGGCTGATTGCTAACTCACAAAGCTGAAGCTGCTCAAAGACTGATTAGTTGGACTATTTATACAGCACACTAACACACAGACTTTGCTGAGTCTTGTTGTACAGTATTGTGAACATTACGACACGTTTTCCTTGCCTTGTCTTGCCGTGTTTTTGACCCTTGCTTTGCTTTGTTTGTTTATTTCTGTCTGATGCCTGCCTTTTGAACATCTGCCTGTGTATTCGTCTATGGCTCTGGATTTGTCTACATACATTTGACCTCTGCTTGCCCGACCATTCTCAATAAACCTGCATTTGCATTTGAACCGCATCTCTTTTCTCAGCGTCTGCTTCACATTACAGGTACAAACCATATTATTACATAATATTGTTATGGTAAACTACCGTTTCCCCTTCATAGGGAACTCCAACGTGTGTCTTAAACAGACTTTGGGAGTACTTCAGACGACCAATCGCTTCTGATAATAAGAAAACGGGCCAATGAAATGCCAATTGAATTGGCGGAGCTGACCTCCACAGCTGTGGCTGATGAGCTCATCAGGGCTATATAAGCCAGCTGCTGGAGTCAGATCCTCAGAATTGTTGCTTCAGAGCCGATCGCAGCTGAACAACCCTCTAAAAACAAGCTGACTTCCAAAGAGAAGAAAGCCTTACCTGCACCAGTGGAGAGAGAGCGTACGAGCGGCGAGCTGGGTTTCTCGTCCTCCGGGCGTGTCGCTGGTGTACTAAAAGAGCAGTTTTCACTAAAAGAGAGTTTTCCTAAGAGAGCACACGGTCGCATAACGCGTCTTTTTAAAGATGTCGTTCCGACCGTGCGTTTCTGGATGTGGTGGTTTCCTCGCCCCGGATGACAGGCACGAGCACTGCATCACATGCTTGGGGATCGAGCATGTGGAGGCGGTGTTCGCGGACAGCTCTTGCCCGCACTGCGCTGGCTTGACTGTTGCGCAACTGAGGTCGCGGCGAGCTCTTGTATTAGGGCAAACCACCCCTGCTGCTCCCCGCCAAGCGGTTAGCACTCGGGCAGGCCTGAGGGTTACAGTGGGGGTTAATCCGTCGCCTTCGGGCTCGCGGACCCCTCGCTCCTCATCGGTGCGCTCGGTTTCTGCTTCGAGTGCGAGCGTTGGTCCATCCTCCGGGCTGGCCGCGCTCTCATTAGATGATACCGGGGACGTGATGTCCATCACTGCATCGGAGGGCGGGCTAACATGCTCCGATGAAGATCCGGACCCCCTGCCACCCTCCGGGGTTGTCAGTGGGGTTACGGATCTGGAATCGGACATGTTAGCCGTGTTATTCCGGGCTGCTTCGGCTGTGGGACTGGAGATGGCTTGTCCCCCAGAACCGCTGCCGGACCGCTTAGATGGGTGCTACGTGGGGGTGAAAAAGAGGGCGAACCCCTCTAGACCCCCCGTCCCTTTCTTCCCGGAGGTACACAGAGAGCTCACGCAGGCATGGAGGGCACCTTTTTCTGCCCGGTCCTCGTGCGCTCCCGTTCTCACCACCCTTCACGACGGAGCGGCCAGGGGGTATGAGGCGATTCCCCAGGTGGAGCGGGCTATCGCGGTCAATCTTTGTCCGCGGAGCCACTCTACTTGGAGAGGTCCACCTAAACTCCCCTCCAAAGCGTGCAGGTTATCTGAGTCTCTCACGGCCAGAGCCTACACTGCTGCGGGCCAGGCCGCGTCCGCCTTGCATGCTATGGCCACCTATCAACGCTATCAAGCCGAGAAGCTGGTCGAGATGCAGGAGGGTGGTTCTTCTCCAGGCTTAATGCATGAGCTCCGCACGGCAACTGATTACGCTCTCATGACCACCAAATCGGCTGCCCGTGCCCTGGGGAAGACGATGGCCACACTAGTGGTCCAGGAACGCCACCTCTGGCTTAACCTGGCTGATATGGCAGACGTTGACAAAGCTCGCTTTCTTAACGCTCCCATATCCCAGGCTGGCCTGTTCGGCGACACCGTCGGGGAGTTCACCCAGGAATTCTCCGCGGTGAAAGAGCAGTCCAAAGCGATGGGTGAAGTCATCTATCAGCGGGCTCGGAAAACTGCTCCTCCCGCTGCACCATCCGCTGCGGCTGCTCCTCGCCGAGGGCGTCCACCCGCGGCTTCAACATCTGCTGCGCCTCCGCCGCCCGCTCCACCGGCCAAGCGGCAGCGCTGAGCCTCCCGCGGGACTGCGACGCCCCCGCCCCAGGGCGCCGCTAAGTCCGGTAAACGGACCGCGAATCGTCCCTGAGACGGGCCACCCGGAGAAGAGGGGACCTGCTCTTTCCTCGGTGGGGGGCCGAGGACCATCACAGTCAGTAACAACGACTTTAACACCACCGCTGCTGGCCTCCGGGCCGGCGGCAACCAAATTTTCAATAAAAGAGCAAATTCCTCTCTCTCCGGGTGTGCAAACCCGAGCACTGTCAGTCTGGGACGCCCCGCCTTCCAGCTCGCAGCGCCGGGACCCTTCGCCTCAGGCCTCCAGAGTGCAGCAGAACGGACTCCTTTCTCTCACTCCGGCCTCATCGCGGGATCCAGGGAGGAAGGTAAGAGAGACTCTCTTATTTTCAGCTCTTCCTCGGGACGCTCCGCTTTCCGAGGTGAGCACTCCCTTCCCGAGCTGCCCCTCTGCTGGCACGTCAACGATCTCTCCGATGGTGCCATTAGCGCGCGCTCTGCCAGCTTGGTTAGCGCTGCCCAGCGCGTCGCGGTGGCTCATACGGACGATCAGACTCGGCTATGCGATTCAGTTCGCTACTCGCCCTCCCAAGTTCACGGGAATTCTCTTTACGAGGGTGATGCCCGAGAGAGCCCCTGTCTTGCGAGAGGAGATTGCTGTCCTCCTGGCGAAGGATGCAATCGAGCAGGTCCCTCCAGCCGAGATGAAGTCCGGGCTGTACAGCCCGTATTTCATCGTGACCAAAAAGAGCGGAGGGTTAAGACCAATCCTAGATCTGCGCAGACTGAACAGACATTTACGCAAAATGCCTTTCAGGATGCTCATGCAGAAACGCTTAATCCAGAGCGTCTGTCCTCGGGATTGATTTGCAGCTATAGACCTGAAGGACGCGTATTTTCACGTCTCCATTCTTCCACGCCACCGTCGATTTCTCCGGTTTGCGTTCGAGGGTCGAGCGTGGCAGTACAAAGTCCTCCCCTTCGGGCTCTCTCTGTCTCCGCGGGTTTTTACCAAGCTCGCGGAGGGTGCCCTGGCGCCCCTTCGGCTAGCGGGCATTCGCATACTCAACTATCTCGACGACTGGCTGATTCTAGCCTCCTCTCGCGATCAGCTGATTATGCACAGAGACAAGGTGCTTCGGCATCTCGACCAGTTGGGGCTTCAGGTCAACCGAGAAAAGAGCAAACTTTGCCCAGTGCAGAGGATCTCTTATCTCGGGCTGGAGCTGGATTCGATCGCCATGGTCGCGCGCCTCTCCGAGGAGCGCGCCAGGCTAATGCTTTCTTGTCTGAACGAGCTCGACAAGAAGATAGTGGTCCCACTGAAATATTTTCAGAGGCTCCTGGGGCATATGGCATCCGCAGCCGCGGTCACGCCGCTCGGTTTGCTTCATAAGAGACCACTTCAGCGTTGGCTTCGCGATCGAGTCCTCAGACGGGCATGGCGCGCGGGCACGCACCGGGTGTACATCACTCCGCTGTGTCTCCGCACTCTCAGCCTCTGGAAGGATCTGGCTTTTCTACGGGCAGGCGTGCCCCTAGGGCTAGTATCCAAGCGTGTTGTCGTTTCGACAGACGCTTCCAGCACGGGCTGGGGGGCCGTGTGCAACGAGCATGCAGCTGCGGGTTCGTGGTCCGGACCCCACCTGCATTGGCACATCAACTGCCTGGAGCTGTTGGCAGTGTATCGCGCTCTCCGCCGTTTTTCTCCGGTACTAGAGCGGAAACACGTGCTGGTCAGGACGGACAGCACGGCAGCGGTGGCATATATCAACCGTATGGGGGGTATGCGCTCTCGCCGCATGTCTCAGCTCGCTCGCTGTCTGCTCCTCTGGAGTCATACGCGGCTGAAATCGCTGCGCGCCATTCATATTCCGGGCGAGCTCAACCGTGCAGCCGATGCGCTCTCACGGCAGCTAGTGTCCCGAGGAGAATGGAGACTCCACCCCGATTCGGTCCAGCTGATATGGGCGCGCTTCGGGGAAGCCCAGATCGATCTGTTTGCTTCCCCCGAGAACGCACATTGCCAGCTGTTTTATTCCCTGACCGAGGCCCTCCTCGGCACGGATGCACTGGCTCACAGCTGGCCATCGGGCACGCGCAAATATGCGTTTCCCCCAGTGAGCCTAATCGCGCAGAGTCAGGGAGGACGAGGAGCAGGTCTTGTTTGTTGCGCCTCTCTGGCCCAACCGGACCTGGGTTTCCGAGCTCGCACTCCTCACGACGGCCCCTCCTTGGCGCATTTCTCTGAGGGAGGACCTCCTCTCTCAGGGACGGGGCACCATCTGGCACCCGCGCCCAGATCTCTGGAACCTCCACGTGTGGTCCATAGACGGAGCGCGGACGACTTAGGTGACTTACCACCTTCGGTAGTTAACACCATCACTCAGGCTAGAGCACCCTCTACGAGGCATGCCTACGCCCTGAAGTGGAGTCTATTCTCTGAGTGGTGCGCTTCTCGACGAGAAGACCCCCGAACTTGCCAGATTAGCATTGTGTTATCCTTCCTTCAGGATAAGCTGGAGCGTAGGCTGTCACCCTCCACACTGAAGGTTTACGTGGCTGCCATCTCCGCTCATCATGATGAGGTGGATGGCGACACGCTCGGGAAGCATAATCTAATCATCCGGTTTCTCAGGGGCGCGCGGCGGTTAAATCCTCCCCGCCCCCCTCTCATGCCCTCGTGGGATCTCTCCGTAGTCCTTGCAGGTCTGCGGGGGGATCCGTTTGAGCCACTCGATTCAGTATCACTTAAATTCCTGTCATTAAAGACAGCTCTGCTGGTCGCGTTGGCATCTTTCAAGAGAGTAGGAGATCTGGAGGCATTTTCGGTCAGCGAATCGTGCCTTGAATTCGGGCCGGGCTACTCTCACGTTATCCTGAGACCCCGACCTGGCTATGTGCCCAAGGTTCCTACCACCCCTTTTAGAGATCAGGTGGTGAACCTGCAAGCGCTGCCCCCGGAGGAGGCAGGCCCAGCCCACTCACTGCTATGTCCCGTACGCGCTTTGCGCCTTTACGTGGAACAAACGCAAAACTTAAGATCATGTGAACAGCTCTTTATCTGTTACGGTGGTCGGCAGAAGGGAAGTGCCGTATCAAAACAGAGGTTGGCCCACTGGCTAGTTGATGCTATCGCCCTCGCTTATGTATGCCAGGGTGAGCCGCGCCCCCCTAACGTGAGGGCACACTCCACTAGAGGCGTTGCTTCCTCATGGGCTTTAGCGCGCGGCGCCTCTCTCACAGATATCTGTAGAGCTGCGGGTTGGGCGACACCTAACACATTCGCGAGGTTTTATAACCTCCGAGTGGAGCCTGTTTTTTCGCGGTTATTGGCTAACCCCGATCAATCGCGAGAAAACTAGGCTCGGTGTCACAAACGCTTGCTGCGCCAGGCTCCCTAACCCGGAGATGCGTGTGCATTTTCTATTCTACTAGTAAGTTTCCCTTTTCAGGCGAACCCTAGAGAATTCCTCCGAGGCCCCCAGCACCTGACTCAGCGGAGGAGTCGAGTGCTTGGCTCAGTGTGTAGTCTGGTACGCCCATCTGGTCTACCCGCATACTGAGGTTCGGTGCCAGCTATGTGCATTCCCCTGTCTAGGTGATGCCATATGCATTATCCACCATGGTGTGTTACCCCTATTCAGGCGGACCCATGTCTTCCCTAACCGCTAACCAGCTTATCATATGTAGCACTCCCCCTCAATAGGGCTAGTCCATATGCTTCTTACCATCAAGTCTCCCCTTCCGGGTAGCAGGTGGTCTCCGCAGCGTCCTCCCCCTTTGGGGACTGGCACGCTTTCCCAACGTACTGTCGTATCTCTAAAATCCCTAGTCTATATTAGCTAGGTAAAAGCACAATTACGACCCCCGATCTAAATTGTATTATTCCCATGTAATGGTAATTTTGGGCCTAGGGGACGTTGGAAGGTTGCGCTTTTGGTGTTGTCAGTGCGCCCACGCATTGCTTGGCAAACTGCACATCAGGAGCGTGACGGGCTTAGCTGCTGTGGCGCTTTCCAGAACATCTCCCAAAGTCTGTTTAAGACACACGTTGGAGTTCCCTATGAAGGGGAACGTCTGGTTACGTCCGTAACCCTCGTTCCCCGAATAAGGGAACGGAGACGTGTGTCTCCACTGCCACAGCACCTAAGTCTCCAGCTGGGAGCTGAGTGATCGGCTCTTCAGCAGGCAATTCTGAGGATCTGACTCCAGCAGCTGGCTTATATAGCCCTGATGAGCTCATCAGCCACAGCTGTGGAGCTCAGCTCCGCCAATTCAATTGGCATTTCATTGGCCCGTTTTCTTATTATCAGAAGCGATTGGTCGTCTGAAGTACTCCCAAAGTCTGTTTAAGACACACGTCTCCGTTCCCTTATTCGGGGAACGAGGGTTACGGACGTAACCAGACGATTTCATTAATTTTTAGTGTTTTTACAATACTAATGGGAAAAAAAAACATAGTAAAGTCAACAACTGTCATGCAGGGAATTCTGGGAAAGACGGCCAAGTTACAGATGTTTTACTGTAGCATTTTTACAGATTTTACAATTGAAGCCATGGCCATTTTTTTATAGCAGAAGCTAAAACTATTATCTAGCATCACCTAATGATCTAAATGTACTAAATATATTTTTACATATACAGCAAAATCATTCATTCATTCATTTTCTTTTCGGCTTAGTCCCTTTATTAATCTGGGGTCGCCACAGCAGAATGAACCACCAACTTATCCAGCATATCCAGCATATGTTTTACGCAGGGGATGCCCTTCCCAGCCCATCACTGGGAAACATCCATACACTCTAATTCACACACTCATACAGTACACTACTGACAATTTATCTTACCCAATTCACCTATACCACATGTATAGGGAAACTGGAGCACCCAGAGGAAACCCACATGAACAGGGGGAGAACATGCAAACTGCACACAGAAATGCCAACTGACCCAGCCGAGGCTCGAACTAGTGACCTTCTTGCTGTGAGGCGATCATGCTACCCACTGCGCCACCGTGCAGCCCTACAGCAAAATCATCTGAGTAAAAGTTACTCAAGTTAATGAGACAATTAAAAGATGAATTATAGGTGATGATTGAGCACTGATGATGAACACCTACTGTTAATAAACAGAAACAGAGAAAAGAAACACAAAACTACAACTGACTTCAGTCACAGTCTTAGATGAAATCAGCTGAAATATAATACATGGAATCATTCAAAATCCCAGCGGAGGATCATTAAGCAACTCCACAAGCAGCAGCTTTACTTATAACCATCCTGTTTGCCCTTATTTTAAGACAGACCAAATACTTTCTGAACTGAGTAAATTTCACTCAGTGGATTTTGCGGTGTACATTACATTTTTATGTAGTATTTCATTACAAACAGAAAGGACAAAACTGGGTAAATATATATTATTGCAATAATTATGATGGTAACACTTTACAATAAGGTTGCATTAGTTAATCTTAGTTAATGCATTTACTAACATGAACAAACTATGAATAATACATTTATTACAGTATTTGTTCATGTTAGTTAACGCAAGTCAATGAAAACAGTTGCTCAGTTTGTTAAACGCATGGTGCATAATGTTAACAAACATAAATTTGGATTTTAATGAAGCACTAGTAAATGCTGAACTATGATTAATAAATGCTGAACAAGCAACGTTCATACTTAGTTCATGTTAGTAAATACATTAACTAATGAAACCTTATTGTACAATGTGACCATTATAACTATTATTCTAATATTTATGATTATAATTATACATAAATTTAGTAATAATAATATAAATGGGTGGCATGGTGGCTCAGTGAGTAGCACTATCACCTCACAGCAAGACGGTCAATGGTTTAAGTCCCGGCTGGGCCAGTTGGGATTTTTGTGTGGAGTTTGCATATTATCCCCGTATTGGCATGGGTTTCCTGCGAGTGCTCCCCCCACAGTCCAGAGACATGAGCTGTAAGTGTACTGAATAAACTAAATTGGCTGTAATGTATAAAAACTGGCATCCGCTGCATAAATCATGTGCTGGAATAGTTGGCGGTTCATTCCGCTGTGGAAATAAGGGACTAAGTCGAAAGAAAATTAATTAATAAATAATATAAATGATATGTAAAGTATTTTATTAATAATGTAGCAATATTGTTGTTATAATAAAAAATATTTTTATTATTATTATTATTACTACTGCTACTACTACTACTACTACTTCTACTATTATGTAAATAACGTATATATACATACTTGTTGAGTTCGTCCATATCTGTCTCAAAATTAAGTTGAAACTTCTCAGCATTGTTATGCTGTAGAATTAATTAAAAAAGTTTGCTGACAAAACTTTTTCATATGCTTGCCAATGACTATTTTTATTTGCCTTTGGCATGCTGATTTTTTAGGTCCTGTTTCGAGCTCTACCTACAGTTCTCAAATATCCCCCAGTCCTCAGACAGACTCACTCATTTACTTGCATTCCTTCCCAGAATAATTGAGTCTGTGCACAAGCTGTCACATAACATCGGCTAGACGTGAGTTTACTTCAGTGCTGCTGGAGCTGCAGCTTGAAAACCACATTAAAATGCAACAAGCTAGTGCACCTCAAAGAGGATTTGGAAAAAAACTCCACACTGTTGAGAAGCGCACTAAATATACGTCTGTGTGTCACAGGGACTATAAATACGCCCAAGGCATAGTTATAGCAGAAGCCCAGCAAAGACTGAAAAAGGTCCATGAGAGGACATGTTGCCGTCAGCTCTTGCACAGCCTTGTAAAACATTTCAATGTCCTTTCTGGGCAGCCCTCCAAATTTTATAAAGGCCCAGATTGATTTACTCTTAGTCGTTCAATCCAATCGATCAATAAAACAAGTGACAGAAAAGAGCGCTGAACAATGAGGGTGAGGAAAGAAAACAATGAGTTTCCCTCGAGAGAAGAAAATGAAAATCAGGAAAAAAGGAATGTAAATACGGCATACATCATTTTGTTGGGTGTGTGTGTGTGTGTGTGTGTGTGTGTGTGTGTGTGTGTGTATTGAAGTGAAATGGCATGAGCAAGAGTGATCATATATAACATTTTACAACATCTGTTATAAATGTTGATGAAACATTATTTTTATTTAAAGTCCATGTGTACCGTATACTGCTGAGACTTTCATTTCATGTTGATGCACTTTTGACTGAAACAGAATATTGAGTAGGAGGCGGAGCTTTCTTTGTGTGCATCATTCCCCAGTAGAAAACTAATTGTAAGAGGGGTATGGTTAAGAATATATGAAGCTGTGAAACTGACATCAACAGAGAAGGACCAACATGCAGCAAATGGTCAGATTTTGATCGAAGATTACCAAAACTAACTTTTTTCATGAGATGAACTTGCATAGATTAATTGTAAACAGAAACATTTAAAAGTCTCATAAAATTAAAATAAAAGATATCTGTAAGCTAGTGTGCTCCGATGCTAGTGCTCCAAACCCATGTTTAGAAAATATAAAACTGATATAAACAAGCAAGTAGTTGGCTTGTAGTTTGTCATTTCCACCTACTGTAAATAGATCAACAGTTTTTTTTCATACTGCAGTTTCTTATCTAGTTGTGACCAATCAAATGCTGTCTAGTATCTGATATGCCCCGCCCCTTTCTAGACGCTTCACATTTGATGCATTTTTAGTTCAACAACTCTCACTGGCAGAGCGGTGATAAGGCAAAACACTATTGGCTGTTTTTTAAAAAGGGGAGGAGCTCCTCTATGACCCACCCTCTCTTTCGGTTGAGATTACACCAAACATCGTATAACAATGCACTTTTCAAAGCACTTTATGGGACCTTTATGGTTAAAAGAATGCATGTTTTTGTTCCTGAAACTTCAATTTAAGCCTCGCATTTAAAATGATTGTAAAAAGTCTAATAATAGTTAATTGACAATTCCGAGGCAGCATGGTGACGCAGTGGGTAGCACAATCACCTCACAGCAAGAAGGTTGCTAGTTCGAGCCCCAGCTGGGTCAGTTGGCGTTTCTGTGTGTAGTTTGCATGTTCTCCCCATGTTCGTCTGGGTTTGCTTCAGGTGCTCAGGTTTCCCCCACAGTTCAAAGACATACGGTACAGGTGAATTGCGTAAACTAAATTGGCCGTCGTGTGTGCAAGAGTGTATGGGTGTTTAAATACATAAATTGATCAAGTACAATTATACTAAAATTCACTGTGTTTGCTTAAGAAATGTTTAAACTTAATCCTATATAAGGTTTAGTGCATTGTGTACAACTGACTTTCCAGAAAAGTTTTAATTATGTTAATAAATTTTTAAAAAATCTAAATTGTAAATGTACTGAGGAACCTTGATTTTTATTTAATGTGTTCACACAGAGTCCACAGTGCAGTGTTAGTGAATGAGAGCCATTATGTGTATCCTCTATAAGGAACTTCCTGTACTGTAAGTGCTGTGAGGTTTCAGAAAGGCCAGACGCCTACAGATGTCCTTAATATGCACTGAGAAACTGGAGCCAGACCTGTGTTTGGAGATGCTCTTACCAGGAGGTAATGGCTTTAAGAAAGACTATACTTTAGGATAATAAAGTTTTTATCAGTTGCTAAGACGTATTTCCTGAAAGCTATAGCACATTATAGGATGATTGCAAATACAAGAAAAATATATAATTGAATTTTACAGTATGAACCTAAACATTTAAAGACAAAATCAAATGCTCTATTCTAAACTGATTATGTGGATTGTTATTCAGGCTTTCACATGACTTATAATATCATCAGGTCCAAATTCTTTAGTTTTAGTGTCTTGTTGATTATCATGTATTATTAAAAATACTATTCAGTTTCTCTCTTTGCAGTGGTGAAAAAAGTACACAAATCAAGCACTTGAGTAAAAGTACAACCACCTTACTATAAAGTGCAAAATTACTTGAGTTTTAATAATGAAGTCTAAAAAAGAAAACTATTGATTTGTTTATTTTGAATGTCTATTTTGAAAGATTTTAAAAAAACTTTTCATACACTGACAGCTACTACTAATAATTAATGCATTTCTGCAGCGCTGGTGGTGGTACAGCGCTTCTTTTTTCTTTTCTTTTTTGACTCATTTTGATTCAGTTGATTCAGTTCAGTGACTAATTTTCTGAAGACAGAATCTGACTAAATAATTTGAATCAGTGAGTTTTATTTCTAATTCTTAATCTCTTATCAGATCATTTCAATCAATGAGTCATTCACTGCAGACTCTGGATGGAGCCTTTATTCAATTAAATTCAATTCAAGTTTATTTATATAGCGCTTTTACAATGTAGATTGTACAAGTTCTTGTAAAGTCCAGATTTCAGAGTTGAAGTTCCGTTTAGTTCAGTTCAGTGTGGTTTAAAGTTCATGGCTGAAGGTTCAAACACTGAAGAGCAATCCATTGATGAGCAGCTCCACAAGTCCCAATCCAAGCAAGCCATTGGACACACTGGTGAGGAAAAAACTTCAACAACTGACAAAGTAAAGAAAAAAACAAAAACCTTGAGAGAAACCAGGCTCTGTTGGGCACGACCATTTTTCCTCTGGCCAAACTTCCTGTGTGGAGCTGCAGTCTAGGCGCTGGAGGCTGGAGAACGCTGAATGTCCATCGTGGATAACTGCTGGTGTAAGTAGGTCACCGGCGGGCATCTTTATGATGCAAGCTGAGATTGCTATCTCTTAGCGATGCAATGTCAGACACAATAGGTGCATTCAACTTCATTCAGCGCTGCACAGATCGATCAAATTCTGTCTGGATGTTGTCTGGATTGATGCTGCGCAGATGCCATGTGACTGTCACACGTAGCATCAAAAAACCATGACAACAACCACGTGTGTTTCAGGTTTATTATTGGACAAATTCCGCCTCACAAAAATTTAAAACAAACAATTAACTTTTCATACCATCTCTATCTTGTATATATCATGCTTATTAAAAGACTACAAATATTTTACTGCAGCAATCATCTTTTGTTAAATAATTTGGTTATAAAGGCTAGATTGTTTGCATAGGTTTATTTTCGACCTTTTTTATTTACTGCATTCAGCTCCATGAACAATTTAAATGATATATTTTAGTAAATAACCTAAATATTAACTCAAATAAGTCTTACAGACTTGAAATAAAATAATTATCATCATTGATCCTGCCATCCTAAAGGTTTCTTAACAAATTAAGTTAAATAACTATTCTATTAAATAATCATAAAATTATTTATTATATAATTATATTATATTATACAATTATTTATTATATAATTATAATTTTATATATATTTTTTCCTGTCTAGCCATTTATGCACAAGCTTTAAAAGTGACATTGATGTGCCGGCACTTTCTGGGAAACTTCTACTTAAAGTGTAGCTCACTTTATTTTAGGAATGTATTTTTGTTCAATCTTTTTAGATTAAAGTTTCTTTGAAAATGCTTTCATTATCCAAAAAAGTTTTAATCATTCTTAAAGACCTAATCAAAACTCCTTGTTTTGGGTTTTACATTAATATATATAGGAAAGTTTTATATCTATACATTTTTTGCATATTCAAACAAGAAGTATTAGCCTGAAGAGTGATGTTTAAACTCCTAAAATGTGTGCTTATTGCTTTGTATTTAATAGGCCTATTAATTTTTATGTTTATACTACCCTCATGTGTTTGTTATATATTTAATTCATAATTCCCTAATTGTTTAAAAATTAACTATAGTTTGTAGAGACTGTATTCGGTTTTATTTGTACTGTAAATCTTTTGTTGTTATAAATAAAAAATGTAAAAAATTATGATGACGCCATGTGATCAGTCATTATGACTTTTGCAACTTTGAGCCCCAAAGTGTCCGGCTTGACGGCTCCGTTTTCAACGCCGCGCCTGCATGCGCTCGGCCAATCTCATTGATCACCGGCTGCAGCCATGGTTCAAGTTAAACGCACCTAATGTACTCAATGGAACTAGTGACGTCACTGTGAGGTGTAGGCCGGGTTTGGGGTGGGGTTAGATGAGCGCATTAAAAAGCATTGAATGCAGTTCAGATTGCATTACATAATTGGAATCATCAATAAAATTAAACAACATTCGTCTCATAAGTTTCATTTCTAAACGTTTGAATCAACGTTACCAAGCTAATGTGCATGCGCTCTTGAAAGGAACGAGATCACAACACCAACTTCATTTATGGCCGTGTTTCACATTATCATCCTCTAGATAATGCTTTGTTAGATAGTGATGGTCTTCTGAATTAATTCACAACTTGGTTTTGATTGCAAATATCTGAAAATAACACAGACTCTTTGTTTACAAGTTTGTGGGTGTTTGAATAGTTGCTGTCTTGTGAAGTGCGTTTGACAGGATGGACTGTACCTCTCGTTCGTTTCATACAGATTACAAAACCAAATTTTCAAGTGCAGCTGGTTCATTTAAAAGTAGAGATTTCAAGCTTTATGTGGATATATTTCTTATGTCTGTGAAGCAAGTATTCACTGAGATTCCAGTGTGTTTGTTGACCACAAAACCTTTTGTAAAAGCACACGTCTGGTCCGAGCTTTTCCGCTGTAGGAACATCAGCCTATAGTGATCTATGATTGGTTACTGTACTAGTAGGCAGGGTTTCATTTGCCATATTGACTGGTACATTTTTCCCTGTTCAAAACTATACGAGTGGCACGTGTTTTTTATAGTCTTTGACCTGGTCTACATCCAGACCCCTCTCGATAATTTGAATCACTGAGTTGTTTACTACAGACTCACTCTGAACAGATAATTTGATTCAGTAAGTTATTAACTGCAGACTTGCTTTGACTAGATCAGTTGAATCAGGAAGTTATTAACTCCTTGTGAATGGATCATTAAATCATTAAATTGTTGACTCTTTAACTGATGCCATCAGATCTATCTAACTGGTTCAAGTTCAACTTGTTCATGAATCCAACACTGCTATCCCGCCTCTGAGTGGGTGACAGTTTCTCCAGTAAAGGTCAATATATTAGATTTAAAAAATCTGACAGCCAAAAATATATATTAATACTTATTCAGGTGAAATGTTTCATTCAGAAGAATCAATTTATATTGTTGTTCTTTTATGTCACTTAGAGAAAAAAAAATCAAGGACATATTAACTTCTAATATGTTGCTATTTTTCCCTTAACCCTTTTGTGTGGCTCAGTTTCCCACCTCTAAATCTACAAGCTACCACTGTCCTTCACTCCAGGAGTCATTCTGAACGTTTTTTAAAAACAAATCATGAGGACCAGAGGAAAAAAAGCATTGCAATAATGCATCAAAAGCACTTTCCTCAAAGGCTCATTTAGTGCTCGTCTCATTATATGCTCTGAGCTTCTCTGAAAATTGAACCTGAGCCATGCTTTTCTAACAGTAGGTTGTGATTTGGAGGTTATCCCAGCCATCCCTCCGACATGCATTGAGTCCCAGGACTGAATAGGCCGTGTAAAGGCAGGCGCTGGAGGGGTGTTTGGGAGGCGTAACGTCTCTGCAGTGATACCTGAGACATCGGCCCTCAGCAGTACACACTGGCTCTTGTCCAGCTGGATGTCTCTTCATTCTTCTAAAACAAATCAATCCTCGGGCCCGCTGCAGATAGTGCACAGTGCTCCATTACACACACTTTCCAGCTCATAGATCAGGGTGTGAATTACTGCGCACAATACTGCACATGTGCTTCAGAGCTGGAACGTCTCCTGTAATGTACCGTGTGACACAAAATTCCCTTGTCTTCTTTTTTGTCTTAGTGAAAAATTTATTTTCTTAAAGTGTCTTATTGTAAACTCTCCTAATTTCATTTTGGAAGTCTCCTATTGCATGAATCCAAGCTTAAAAAATACTTTAATTTCCAAAATATACAGCTGAAGTCAAAATGATCAATCCTCGTTTTTGTAAATCATTTTAATGTCAATATTATTTGCCCCCGTAAGCAATATATTTTTTGAATTGTCTACAGAACAAACTCTCGTTATACAATAACTTGCCTCATTACCCTAACTTGCCTATTTAACCTAATTAACCTAGTTAGGTCTTTAAATGTCCCTTTAAGCTGAATACTAGTATCTTTAAAAAAGATCTAGTAAAATATTTTGTACTGTCATCATGGCAAATGGAAATCAGTTATTGGAAATTAGCTTAAGAGTTCACACTTAGCTGATGATTGGTAATAAAGCGTGTTTGGCATACTGTCCTGGGAGAGAGCCCTGAGCTCAGAATATCCTTGAGCCCGGTGCTTCCTCCCGTTTGGAGGGCGAGAGGAGAGTTTGAGCTCAGGTGGGTCTCAAGAACTCCTCTACTGTGAACTACTGGATATCTCTGACTAGGAGTTGCCTTAGAATGCTATTTTGATTAGTCAATTTACCTATGGTGCCTGTTTTTGAATGGTGGGAGGAAACTGGAGAACCCGGGGAAAACCCATGCGAACATGGGGAGAACATGCAAACTCCGCACAGAAACGCCAACCGGCCCGAAGAGGAACAGACCAGCAGCGTTCTTGCTGTGAGGCAACAGTGCTACCCACTGGCCGCCGTGCCGCCCTATCAGAGAAGGGAAGGAGTAGGGATGAAAGGGGGGATTCTTCAAATGAAGATTACTGGAGCAGAAAGCTCTGGTAATTTATAATGTGTCCATGTTTATCTGATTGGCACCAATGTGCGGAGTTAATGCGGTACCAGCTGTGTTCAATCATAAGCACGTGAGCCTCTCGAAATTAGTTTATAAATAAACCACACTTCAAGAGTTCACACTTAGCTGATGATTGGTAATAAAGCATGTTTGGCATGCTGTCCCGGAAAAGAGCCAGAATATCTTTGAGCCCGGGGCTTCCTCC
>CAIGQZ010032280.1:1818798-1837151 GCA_903798205.1 Danio tinwini | reverse complement strand
TGCTCTCCTGTGGTGTAAGAAAGCTAAGAGGGTTTGGAATGGGTGTGTGGAGGAGGGGATATCAAAATGTAAATAAAATGTCCTTGATGAAATTGATCTGTTGCTTTGCTTAATAAAGAAAGATAGCGTTTCTTCATCCTTCAAGTTAGATCAGATATGGTGAGGTGGATTGTGGGATTGAACGTTGATGTTAGTTCAGAACATCTCCAACTAAAAAGGCTAGTGTGAACATGGCATCAAGGTGTTGTCTGGGTGAGTGGAAAGTATCTTTTGCAAAGAGTGTGAATGTTTTGTGAAGAGTGTGTATTTGGAATGGATGTGGAGTGTAGTAGTTTGGATGAGGGTCAGCCTCTGTAGCCGTCTGTCATGGCCTTCTGAAATGAGAAAAGAGAGAATCAGAAATTAAATTAACAACATGGTCCATGTACAGTAGACATAAATAGTTTCAGCTGGTATCCATGCGAGGCATCTTAATAAGGGCATGGGCAACTGTGGATCGCTTTTTGTTAATGCATGGTATTATAGCTTGCATGGTCTGATAGCTTCAATGACGCAAAGTGCAAGGATGGTAAAGGTGGGCATTCGTCTCCCCGCGGGATGGCAGATGGATGAAGAGCTGAGGATATGGGGTGGCTTATCTGGTGGTCCTGGAAGTACCTCTTGAAGACTGAGTAGGTGAAGTTATGGTGAAATGGAGTTTTAAACCCCTTAGTGATATAGAAATTTGTTTAAGATGTGAATGTATCTAACGCTGAGTCAATGGATGAAACATTATTCCATTGTCGGAAATGTCGTCCTCCTCCTGTTCATAGCAGTCAAGCGGGAAGTTTATTTCTTTGTTGTTTTTACATCCGATAGACTCACCATTAAAAAAAAAAATGTACATATGACACGATGCATGAAGATATGAGTCACTGGCCTATTATGATTGGACTTCTGTGCCTGAAGCGTTTTATGTTTTTTAATAGCTGGGTAATAATCTTTTCAGAAGTTAGTGGCTATCGGATGTGGCAGAGTTTTTTTTATATTTATATATTTAAACTGCCAACATAAAGCCTTGAACTTCAACAAAGTCACCACTTAGTGTGAATGTTAGTTATGGGCTTTACTTAAATCCATCAATAAATAACATTAGGTTTGGAGTCATAATGTGATTAAAATCACAAGCATATCTAGCCCAGTTCATTCACAAATTCAGAGTCCATTCTTAATCTGTCAAGAGAGAGGGCGGGACCATCTCAAGTTTTTAGAGCTCATTGGATGGTGATGCTTCGCTTTTTAGCTATTGGCTCAAACAAGTGTCAATCAAAAGGCCGGCAGCCATTTTCACTAAACCACTGTTGTTATGACTGGAGACGCTACTGAACGCACTCCAGCGAGTGGTTTGGATGATAACAGTGTGTTTAATGCATGTTTATCGACATATGACTATGCTGTGGACTAATGTTTTGCGGATTGGATTGCCTGGACCCTTGCAGTCGAATTACTTAAGATGATATGGATCTGTGGACAGGCAGGATGTTTGAGAGGTGAGTTCTTTGTATAAGTTATTCTATTTGCGCTAGTCTCGTCTTTCAAAGATTTAAAAAATGTTTAGTCTTTGTTGGAGAGATTTTTTGGCAAGGCTTCCCTTTGGAGCGTGCTATGTACGTTACCACTGGTGCACCACTAGGAGAGCGGTGAGGGTTCGGTTTTATTGCAATGGCTTGGATCGGCGGCGTCTAGAAAGTTTAGGCTTGATGTTGTTGATGAAATTGTTGTTGGAGTTATAGTTGGAGATGCAGTAGCAGCTGGTGCGGAGCAGGGCGTTCTTCAAACGAAGATGACTGGAGCAGAAAGCTCTGGTAATTTATAGTGTGTCCGTGTTCATCTGATTGGCGCAATGTGCGGAGTTAATGCAGTACCAGCTGTTTATAAATAAACCACACTTATTAAAACTGTTATGTTTAGAAATGTGTTAAAAATATTTCTGCTAAACAGAAATTGGGAAAGAAAATACAGGGGAGCGAATAATTCAGGAGGGCTAATAATTCTGTCTTCAACTGTACATCAACTCCTTTTTTAAAGAGTCTCAAATTATTTCTTTTGAAAATCTTTATAAAACCCACCTATCTCTGAATCTATACTCAGCTTCGATTGGTGAAATGATTCATTCTGTCTTACTGATTTACTGCTTAACGAGCATGTCGGAGAAAAAAAATGCTTATTTGCTGAATTTCAGAAGTCGCAATAGTCTTTTCTTTCTCTGCTGTAACATATCTGAGTAAAAGAGCTTCTGAAATGAGAAAATTACTGTATGTAGGGCGTTAATAACATTTCCCTCATCTTTTATTGGTTGAATTGTTGGACGTTGGCCATTGCTAACAAAAGGGAGGCAGATTTGACGAGAAGGCTTATGATTAAGTTTATCCCCCGAGAGCATCATGTGTACAGAAGGTAACCCTTCTTTCCTGAATTTGATCTCTTCGGGTTATGGCAAGGTGCCAAGAGGTCACAACTTTTCAGCTCTGCTGCTAGTTTGTGATTAATCCTACAATACCAACCAGAATTGTATTTAAAGTCAAGCAATACTGATATAAAAGTATAGGGAAGTAAAATGTCATGCTAAGGTATCAAGAAAGAAAAAAAAGGCAAGAAATGCAGATGAATATTCTGAGGGTGAGGAAACTAATGATGCCATGGCATCTGGAGACGGCCCTGATGAAGATGATGATGAAGTAGTAACTTGGGGTGGAAATAACAAAGATATTACAAAAGCTAGAATGTCCTTGAAAAATTATGAATACAATTATGAATTGGGGGGTGCATACTTTTAAACCTAATGAAGAAGTCAAATTTTTTCTTGTTTGTTGAAATCTGTTTTTTAATGCTGCTAAATCTTGTAAATAAGATACTTGCATATTTCCCTGAAGACAAATTACAGTACATACAATTTACCCTAATCATCCAATTCCAAAAGTTTTCACCCACTAGCTATATGTATCATGTTTCCTTCTGGAGCATCAGTTACAGTTTTAACCATTTTTTTAAGTTAATAATTGTTTGGGTCTACTAGGTCTGGCTATAATGTGGTATGTATTTGGACAAGTATTACAAACAAAAGCTATTTGCAACAATGACAGGCTGACTGTACATTACACTATAAATACTGTATATATTCGTCCAGATGTGGTTGCTGAAATCATACAACGGTGACTGTGAGCAAATATGTCTTCAAGGGCCCTCTCTGAGCCACTAGTAAATAAACCTGTCTCATTTGCATTTCAAAAGAAAGACAGCAATGCCATTCTGTACGCAACATGTTTATGTTCCAAAATAGCTCTGAATGAGAACAAGTGTCAGCTTCTGTCCTGTGTTCTTTCCAACAGGCATTCAGATCAAGCCGTCATAACTACAAATCATGAATGATGTTCCTGCATTAGTTTCTATGGCAAGCAATTTTAACATTTCACCTTTAATATTATAAGTTTCTATTTTCAAAATACTAGTACTTTTTAAAAATGGTTGTATATTCTTCATTTAGTATTAGTGTTCATTTATTAGGTAAATGTAGAGTTTTATTGTACCTATTAAATAGATACTACATTTTATTTTTATTATTTATTATTAGATAATATTATTTGTTAACACTATATGCTTCTTAGTTGTGTAAAAAGGTACTAGTAGTTATTCATTAGGGGCTAATACCTATTTATTAGACTCTGGATTTTATTTTTTCTTTTGTTGTAATTATTACTAGTAAAAATTTGTATATCACTAGTGACAACAGCTGCTTTATTTGTACTTAGACTTTGTCTTATGTTACAGCTATAGTTAGATTGGACACAGTGGTGGTCAGCTAAAATCATATCAGTAATTTATTGGAAATATACAGTACTGGTGTCTATATATAAAAATATCTATCACTAATATCCAATGATAAGTACTTGTTTCTAATAAATGTATCCTTGTCTCTAGTAAATGTAAACTTGTTTCTTGTGTACAGTACTACACTACCTGACAAAAGTCTTGACGTCAATCCCAGTTGTAAGAGCAATCATCTGTTAAACTTCATCCCAATCATCTCAAATACTGCAGAAGACATATTGGAACCTGCATGGACCCAAGATTCTCACAGAAATCTGTCAAGTTTGGTAAAGGCAAAATCATGGTTTGGGGTTGCATTCAGTATGGGGGATTGCAAGAGACTTGCAGAGTGATGACAACATCAACAGCCTGAGGTATCAAGACATTTGTGCTGCCCATTACATCACTAACCACAGGAGAGGGCAAACTCTTCAGCAGGATAGCGCTCCTTCTCATATGTCAGCCTCCACATCAAAGTTCCTGAAGGCATAAAAGGTCAAGGTTCTCCAGGATTGGCCAGCCCAGTCACCAGATTTGAAAATTATTGAGCATGTCTGAGGTAAGATGGAGGAGGCATTGAAGATGAATCCAAAGAATCTTGATGAACTTCAAAAGTCCTGCAAGAATGCTTTCTTTTCCATTGCAGATGACTTTATTAATAAGTTATTTGAGTCATTGCAGAGATTTATGGATGCAGTCGTCCAAGCTCATGGGAGTCAAACACAATATTAATTCTTTTTCCACTGCATCATGACTTTATATTCTATACTGTACATTATTTCTGTTTAGTGACAAGACTTTTGTCTGAGCAAAGTCAGATCTTACTGTCCTAATTAAATAATAAAAAATCAAGACATCATCCTATTTTATTTTGGTAAAAACAAGCATATTCTAGAAGCCTTTGCCTTCCCTATAATTCACTTCTGATACAAAATGATCAACTAGAAGTCAAGTTTTTATTTGTTGTTCCTAAAACTTGGATAGGCAACAATACTTTTTTCAGGTAGTGTAGTATCTTTTAAAAAAGGTAAAATAAGCATGTTCCTCAAGCACCAGTAAATATAGCCACCTAAAATGCTAGAACAGAACATTGTGAATTAATAACGTATACAAGTATTTACTGAAAAAGAAACTATAGTATCTAAAAATAGACAGCAAATAATATTGAAATAAAATACACACAATGACACCTTAAAGTTAAGTGTTACCAAAAAATTACTAACATTTTCAACACAACATACCTGGTAACACTTTAGTTTAAGTATTAAGACTCACTAATAACTAGTGACTTATTGCCTGCCAAATTATTAGGATATCGGCTGTTTATTAGTTGTTATAAAGTATATGTTCTGCATTATTTTATTCTAAATCTTTAATTCTGCCCAACATCTAAACCCAACTACTATTAATTAGCAGCAAATTAGGAGTTTATCGAGGCAAAAGTCATAGTTAATGGCTTATTTATAGCGAAAATTGTTCATTAAAATAAAGTGTAACATAAGAATAGGTGCTAGTTGTTTTAATTTGTAAATTTTAAACTGCTTGCCAGAAATCATATCTTCTTTCCCACAGCTGCCACTTCCATATAGAAAATCTTCTTTGATCTGTAAATTTGTGTATAAGTGGTGGGCGAAACGCACATGCAAATGTGTTTCAGAACCAGGCCACTGATTGGTTTGAAGCACAATGACTTAATCCCTCATTTCCTCCTATAAGTGACGTTTCACAGCTTTGCTTCTGACCCATTTTTCTACCCATTTGACAACAACCCTCCCCCTCTCGCTGTTTCTATACCACAATTCAGCAAACAAACCAATTGTCTTGAAGGCTCATTCATATAAGATGCGACTTTACTCACTTCTGTCCATCTGTCTTCAAATCCTTTCATAAAATGCCGGGTATATATAACTTGTGGTCATTTTGGTGAGGCATTTGCATTTCAGTCCTATTTTTCCTGATCTGTTTTCCTCCCACAAAGCCACGGCACTTTGATGTACCTCAAATGTCATTACTACGGGATCACTCGACTGCAGACAGCGATTTCCAGTGCTCTGCGGTGCGTTAGACGAGGTGATAAAGTGTGAAATCCTCGCCGAGCTCATGCTGAATGAACAGAGACGAGAACACAAGAAGAGAGAGATAAAGAGAAGAGACGGGTTTAGGCTTAGTGCCACGTTGTGATGCATCCACTGTCCATGGTGTTTGGTTTAGCATGTTTAGCGGTAATTAGCATGCTGCAGCATAGCATGGCATTACCTCCTGCCATCCGCTAGCAAGCTAAGCCCCCAACAAACACACCCTTGTATGATAAACTAAGTATCTTGTCTGGCCATGTGTAAAGATGCCAACCCACAAGCATGGACAAACATGCTCTGGCGGAGAGCTGGATCGCGACGGCGCTTCAGGGAGCGGGCTAATGTAATTAACGGACACCAGAGGCCATCTGAAACCTGTCACAGGAGCTTTAACATATGAACGAACTACGGCTTCCCTGCCAGTGGAAAACTGTGGGTTTAATAGAGGCTGTCTCTGAATGCTGATTATGACTAGGAGCAGCTACATTAAAAAAAAATGATGCTGGACAGACAGAAAATGATGAGTTGGTGTTTTTTTTTTTATTTTGTCTTTGCTAGGGATTATTTAGTCAAAACCTTAGGAGTATAGTTTATACAAGTATATGTATAAGCACTGGTGGGTAGTAGCTCTTCTAGAGCTAATAGTCTTTGCCCAAACCCAAAAGGACCCGACTGGACCTTAATGAGCTGTCATTGATGCATTTCAATTAGAGTGAGAAAGATGTAAAAATTGATGCCAAAGGAGGTGAAATGGAGGCTTGTCTCTGGCAATTATGCTTTGTTTGCACTGACAACTACAGCAAAGTATGAGATGTGGGAAAGTTTGCATGCAAACATTTAAATAATGTTGGGCTGTAAATGGGTTGGGCTTTTAAAAAGCTGTTAATCAATATGTTGAGATCGGGCCATGTCAGGCTCAACTTTTAAAACTCAACTAAAGCTCTAACCTGGACTATGTGATCACGTTACAAGTAACCGCAATCAATATTACATTTTAAATTGTTTTTCAAGCTTTTGTTGATTACATGGTTAGATACTATATTCACACAATAATTATTATCAGTAAATGGCTAGAAATAGTTAATCATTTAATGATTCTCTGATGTTGGATTTTGGTAATACTGCATGGTATACAGTTAACAAATTGCATGTCGTCTGTGTTCCTGTGTTTAGATTCACATAAATAAATTACTGCACATAAAAAAAAAATTACATTTATCTGTTTTTTCCATTTATTAGAGTTATACAATTTCTAACCATGTCTGTCTCTACAAACTTTCTAGTTAGAAATAGGACTCATTCATGCAAAAAAAAAAAAAAAAAAAAAATGAATTACTATTTGTTCATGTTTTAATTCTTTGTATTTCCCTAGCTAATATCCAAACAGCATTTTTTATCCACTATTTTATAAACAGCAACGTAATCAATAAATTTATTTAATTGGTAGTCAAAACCTGGGATGCACCAATATAATTTCTTTTCAATGTACACTACCTGACACAATTCTTGTTGCCTATCCAAGTTTTATGAACAACAAATAATAACCTGACCTCCAGTTGATAATTTGATAATAGAAGTGGCTTAAATGAAAAACCTCTTGATTACACTTATTAAACCAAAATAAAATATGATCATGCCTGATTTTTTATTATTTAATTAGGACAGTAAGGTCTGACTTTGCTGAGCCAAAAGACCTGTCACTTAACAGAAATAATGTACAGTACAGAATATAGAGTCATGGTGCAGTGGAAAAGGGAATTGATATTGTGTATGACTACCATGAGCTTGGAGGACTGCATCCATACATTTCTGCAATGACTCAAATAACTTATTAATAAAGTTGTCCGAAATGGCAAAGAAAGCATTCTTGCAGGACTTTTTTTTAGAATTCATTAAGATAATTTAGATTAATCTTCAATGCCTCCTCCATCTTACAAGGAGGACTGGGTTGGCCAGTCCTGGAGCACCTTGGCCTTCTTTGCTTTCAGGAACTTTG
Organism: Danio tinwini; assembly: GCA_903798205.1. Taxonomy (NCBI): domain Eukaryota; kingdom Metazoa; phylum Chordata; class Actinopteri; order Cypriniformes; family Danionidae; genus Danio; species Danio tinwini. The sequence continues at coordinate 1,829,234 of CAIGQZ010032280.1, read as the reverse complement.
ATGTAAAGGCTGAAATATGAGAAGGAGCGCTATCCTGCTGAAGAATTTGCCCTCTCCTGTGGTTTGTGATGTAATGGGCACAAATGTCTTGATACCTCAGGCTGTTGACGTTGCCATTCACTCTGCAGATCTCTCACACACACTCATACTAAATGTAACCCCAAACCATGATTTTTTTCTTCACCAAACTTGACTAATTTCTATAAAAATCTTGGGTTCATGCGGGTCCAATAGGTCTTCTGCTGTATTTGTGATGATTGGGACACAGTTCAACAGATGATTCATTGGAAAAATCTACCTTTTGCCACTTTTCCAAATGATAGACTAGAAGTCAAGTTATTATTTGTTGCTCTTACAACTGGGATTGACGACAAGACTTTTGTCAGGTAGTGTGTGTTCATTTGCAATATGTGCCCGGGGCGAAATACGTTGTTTAGGTGATGTTTCCTTGGAGCTTGTGTTGACAAATTCACCAGAAACCTCTGTCTACATTATTGTGACTCTGAAATACGTTACTGGGCTACATTTTTCATACATGTATGTGCAATTTACACGTCCTTCTTGTGCACGTCCGTGAGAAACCAGCTGCTTTGTCATGCACATATGACCATGCAATAGAATGACCCACACTATTCATTAAACCCAACTGATAATGTTTTCAAAAGCAAACAAGAACAAGAAGAGAAATGCACATTGTGGCTGCATGATTTTACCATAATTTCACAGTGCTTTTTTATCTGGTTTCTGAAACATCCTTTGCTTGATGTCCCAAGTACAACACCATACAAGGCGAGCTACTGAGCAAACTGACTGCTCTGAAAAAGTCCATATGGAAATGAGCACCCAAGACAAATTCGATTATGAAGCACAGATGTGTTTAAGTTGCTTTTGTGTTACTTGTTTAGGTTTTGTATAAATAACTTGGTGAAACCAACCCTTTATTTGTCAATAATATGTAAATGTCAGTAGTGTGAAAAGGAACAAAAGTTAGTGCATCATACTGCTCTGTAACATAATTTTACTCATAAACTGCAGGTAAGATACTAGCGACTACGAAGCTGCAGAGTGATATTTTGTGAAACAAGAAAAAAATATATATTTTGAAAATTGGATTGCTTTGTAATAAAGCTGCTGGGTATAAATTATGTTTATAATATCTGTTATAAAAAAGCCAAGACCAATATACTGTACAAAAGAATAAAGTCTTATGTTATCCTCCAAGTAAAAATAACAGCACGTGGAAGTACAGTATGGAGCTTCTCTGTACAGTGTTCGTATGTGCTTACATAAAACATGCAAGTGACAGCACAGTCTGTGAATTCATCACTTTGAGAAAAGCCTCTTTATCCATCCTTATGTTTATGTCTGTGTGTGTGATGAAAGACGTGTGCTTATATATGAGTGTGTTGTGAAGAAGAGAAGCTCCTCATGGACTGTACAAAATGGAAAAAGGTCTCACCTCTTGTTTCAGGCTTTCCCTACCCTGTTCTCCAACCTACTGTATACTTAGTGAAAAGAAACATTTACTTTGCTGAATTCCCTTCAACAAGAGTGTTGTGCTTTTAATGGCTCGTTTCCACTGACTGGTACGGTACGGGTCGGTGCGGGTCGGTACGCTATTATGGCCATTTCCACTGTCAAAATGTCACAATACACAGGAGACCCAAATGCAAGTAAATGCAAGATGATTTCTTAACAGAGATAACAGGAATAACAACTGGTATTGATCTCACCAGATATTAAAGGATAGGGTAGAGCAATGGTGCATCTCTCAAGGAAATTGACACGCTAAACAGTGGTAATAGTTCATCAGAGCAACAGATCCAGAGTGAAGTCTCTCACTGATATCTTACCAGATATCGAGGGAAGGGGGTAGAGCAATGGTGCATCTCTCAAGGAAATCGACACGCTAAACAAGCTAAAAAAGTTCTTTAATGAGACAGATCCAGGAAGATCTCTCATAGTTCAGCCACGCCAAACAGCGGTAGCAGTTCTTCAATGAGACAGATCCAGGGAGATCTCTCATAAGTTCAACAGCGCCAAACAGCGGTAACAGTTCTTAGGAGAAAAAGCAAGCTGCGCTGAATTTAACAAAAGCAACAGTCTCTATGAGAACTCACCACCAGCGGAATCAGCGAGAGCTGCCTAACAGGAAACAGGACACAGACGTGAACACAACGAACTGACAAACATGATCTACAAACACTGAACATATAAAGGCGTGCGGTAACGCACAGCACCTGTAGTTTATAGATAACAGCTCAGTGAGACTGAGTAGCAGCAAGACACTTGATCGCTCAGCTGACAAATGTAAACACACACAGCCACGCGGTAAAGATACACCCAAACAAACACACCCACATCCACACACACACATACAAGAGAACCACACAGATCCACAACCGTGACACAAAAGGCGTGCCGAACCAAACCGTACCATAGAGTAACGTGCCAAAAAACAAAAGGAGAAGCCGGAAAAAAAGGAGCACATTATTTTTTTAGCAATCGTGAACAAACTGCCATGTTTAACTATTATCATCACCTTTTAGACTATTATGAACTCAGACAAGAGGCTACACGTGCTGCTGAAGATTAAGACACATTTATTCATGAGAGGTCTGACTATGGGCTATATTTCCTGCTGTTTTGAACCTAAATAAGGACTAAATGTATGCTGTGTGTAGTTTTTCTGTAAGTGGTAACATATTGGAGACTGTAAGGGTCTGTATGTGTTCATATATGTTGCATTTATTTATTTATTTTATATAATTGCAGACGTTACAGTAGGCTATTTCACACTATCATTGATCTGCAGGCATAATCAACTCATGTTCATAGAAAAGTTAGTAATAAACATTTATACAGAAGTATTTATGTGTAAAGCATCTGTTTTGTGAGAAGTGCTTCTCATATGATATGTGAGCGACCCATACAGCTTTACTTGAGATATTTTCTCGAGCAAAAATGACGTTGACTGCAACTTTCTGTCGTACACCACGCCCACCAAAAGAGTACCATTGGTACCCTTTTAGCAGTGGAAACACAAGCCTGATAAAGGTGACCCGTACCGTACTGTACCAGTCAGTGGAAACGAGCTATAACAGCCTATCACAAGATAAAATAGGGTGAGGGTTATCTTTTGGTTCATGTATTTCCAGATGATGGTCTCAACCTCTTCATATGGATGTACAGATCTGTACTAATAGATGAAAATATTATTCCTTCTCTGTATCTCTAGAAGTTCATGCTGATATCTTGCTTTGGTCTATTTTTAAACTTTAGCTCTCCACCTAATTTCCCAATGTTTTTACACTGTAAAAAGCAATTAGTTGCCTTTACTTAAAATAAGTGAGTGAACCCGTTTTCTTAAAGAGCACCTATTTTACCCCTTTTTCAAGATTTACAGTAAGATAGGTCTTTTGTGTCTACAGAATGTGTCTGTAAGGTTTCAGCTCAAAACACCCATCAGATTATTCATTATACCTTTCAGAATGTTGGACATGTCCTGTCTTGTGGATATGATTAGACGTGTTACTACGGAGACATGTTCATGCACGGCTGTCAATCAATTCAGTGGGCGGTGGGCTTCAAAATGGGAGGGATTTGGATCCTAAGAAATTTAAAAAAAGGACCTTGTTGTCTTTATATCACCCCAATATGACTGTTGACACTATACCTACACACAGTTCTGTACAAACAGCTTACAAAAGATGATTTTCATGTTCATTTGTGTAAGTTTCCTCCAGGTGCTCCAGTTACTACCACAGTCCAAAGACATGCGCTATACATAGGTAAACAGGATTAACAAAATTTGCCATAGTGTGTGAATGAGCCATATTCACCTGCAGCTGAACGCTGATTAGTTACACAGATACATAACGATCTCGTGGAGCTAGCCTGAATGACAACAAAGAAACTGACATGTTTTTTTAAATACACAGCCGAAACATTACATGAAAATACTATATGCATATAATAACAAACCATGGATGACCCAAGCTCAGACAAACCTTGCCATTGTTTTAATGAACAGCCACAAAGCCAAGAAGAGCAAAATCTGCTGTGTCCTGTTGTTGTTTTACGAGGCCCTCTAAAAGTGCAAGTGATTTTCTCTTTCTCCAGAGAACTCGTGATCGCATCTGTATTTGATATAACGAACTTCTTGAGCTGATGATAATAACGTGTGTGTGATTATTGAAGTGTCTTCGACGTCTGATCCATTCAGAAAAGAAAAGGACAAACGTAAGAGGGAAGCACAAAAATAAGGAGAAGCCCGACAAAACACAGGAGCGAATTTTTTCAGCAACCTCAATCATTAACAAACTGTCATGTTTATCATCGCCAAGTATTTATATGTTTAAAGCATCTGTTTTGTGAGAAGTGCTTCTCATATGATATGTGAACGACCTTTTCACATATCGACAGTTTTACTGTAGACATTTATTCGAGTGAGAATGACGTCGACTGAAACTCTCTGTCGTACACCACGCCCACCAAAAGGGTACCCTTGGTAGTGGAAATGCAAGCCTGATAAAGGTGACCAATACCGACCCGTACCATACCGTAGTGTACCACTCAGTGGAAATGAGGCAATAGTGTCTGGGAACACTCAGTGCTGGGTTACAGATGAAAGGGTATCTGTAAAACAATTTCAAGAGTAATTCAAGAGTTCACACTTAGCTGATGATTGATTATAAAGCCTGTTTGGCATGCTGTCCTGGGAGAGAGCCCAGATCTCAAAACATCCTCGAGTCCCGTTGCAAGGCGAGAGGGGAGTTTGAGCTCAGGTAGAACTCGAAAACTCACTTGCTGTAGTAGCTAATGAACAGATAGTGATTGCTCTTAAGAGATAACTACTTACTTAGTGCATGTCTATGGTGCTAATTTGGATTAGTTAATTAACTTACGTTGCATGTTTTTGGATGGCGGCAGGGAACTGGGGAAACCCGCGCGAGCATTGGGAGAACATGTAAACTTCGCACAGAAATGTCGGCTGGTTTGGTAATGACCAGAACCAAAGACTTTCTTGCTGTGAGGCAACAGTGCTAACCACTGGGCCACTGTGCCACCCATCTAGCAAAGGAGGAGGAGTACGGGTGGAAGGGGGGGGGATTCTTCCAAACGAAGATGACTGTGGTATGAAACCTAAGGCATTTATAGTGGCTTAGGAGTCGTCTGATTGGTAAATGATAAATTGGATAATGCGAGGCCAGCCGCAAGCAATCATAAGCACGTGATCCTCTCGAAATGTGTTTGTGAATAAACTTCACTTGGCAGTTAATTCCACTGTGGTGTGACCCCTGATAAAGCAGAGAATAAGCCAAAGGAAAGTGATGAAGTAAGTGACTTATGTGCATAGATATTAAAATTAAGTCAGCTTAACATTTCTTAGTTATAATTGGTTTACTCCTTTTTTAAGTAAAGTTAACTTTTAAGGAAACATGTTAACTCACTTTAGGCAAAATAACAAATCACTTTTTTACAGTGTAGAACATTACCACTTTCCTCTTATTATTGATGTGGTTAAAAAGGTTGTTTTTCTATTTGCATATCATTAATTCATTTTCCTTTGGCTTAGTCCCTTTATTCATCAGGGGTCGCCACAGCGGAATGAACTTATCCTGCATATGTTTACACAACGGATGCCCTTCCAGCTGCAACCCAGTACTGGGAAACATCCATACACACTCATTCACACACATACACTATGGCCAATTTAGTTAATCCAATTCACCTATAGCACATGTCTTTGGACTTTGGGGTAAACCGGAACTCCAAACAAAAATGCCCACTGGCCCAGCCGGAACTAAAAAAGGCCTATTTATTTATATTTGGTCATGTTTGGGGTCACCCAGTGGCCAAGTCAAATTGAGTGGCTTATCACACTTGAATTACTTTTGAGTGTGTGTGTGTGCGTGTGTGTGTGTGTTTATTTATAAAATATTTGTTAAAAGAATTAATGTATGAAAATTTGTATATATGTTGAAGCTGTATCAATGTGGTCAATGTGCTGTATCAAATATGGTCGAAAATAAATGCTATGGTAAACATGTGGCTCAATCATGTATTAAACAAAGGTTTAGAGAATTTAATTAATTATTAAGTACTAATGAATGTATAAATAAATAAATAAACAAATAAATAATCAATTAATGTATTTAATATTATGCTGGGTTAAAAAAAAACTAACTTGCAGTGACAGGTTAGGATAATGTATTCTTTCCCCAATGTAAAAAAATATATTATTTCAATAATATATTCAATTAAAGACCAGTGATTCAGTCCTATATTTATCTATATTCGTTAGTATTCTTTATAAATATATATATTTATCATTAAATACTAGTATTATACTTGTTTACTATAATTACTGGTACGCTAGTTATTATTATCAACTGGCAGACCAAGAAGTCATTTAGATGCTGCACAATGACAGCATCACAAAAACAAAAACACAATATTATATTATTGTTATAATATTATTATATTATTATAACACAATATTATTGACACAAAACAAAAACACAATATTATAGCATTTTAAATGTCAATATGCAAGATTATTATGAGAAACCCATTGTATGCTAGGTGGTTGATTTTGCTGTGAAAGGGACTTCCATTCAATTTAACTTCCATTCAAGACGGTTCAAGTAGGGTTTTACTATTTTTAGTTGCACAACATATAAAGCAACTATAGTAACTATTCTCATAGTTTAGAGTGTTTTGTTTACACACAGTTTGCATCTGAGACATAGTCACATTTCAGGTCAGGTGTCACATTTCAGACATCAGGTGTCGCTGGTCCACCCCCTTCAGGCGAAATGAGCCCACTTTGGTAATAAAAGCTCTACTGATGCCTATCTGTGGACTCCAGTTTTGAGATTTCAAAATGAGACATGGTCCAGACGCTTATCCTCCTTTGGGTATAAACAAACACTGGACATGAAGAGAGCTCAAAGAGAATGATAAGAGCTGCTCGTGTCACACATATGGGATTGAACTGCAAGGGTCGGCAACCAAGATCTTTAAGTTTACAACCAACTGGACAAATGTGGTGCTTCAAACTCCTCCAGCTTCATTTGTAAATAAGAGCATGTACATTTTTATGACACTGATTGAATTGTGCACTTTTTACCTGTACCTAAAGTTGTGAAATTCATATAACAGCATATTACAGCATGTTTAATTTAATGTGGTACTTGCAGATTCTTCATTTCTGAAACGTCCATGCTGTGTTTTTTTTTGCAATCATTTGGGAAATTTACAAGATATTTTTAAGTGAAAAGAACGTGCTGTCTGCATCAAATAATCCGTGCAAATAGCTATTTTTCATGCATAAAATGCATAATAAGCACAAATAAAGCATGTATTCAAAAAACTGTCAAAACAAAAGTCTCATTGTTCCAACATCATTAAGTGTAACATATATAAATGTATAAAAACTAAAAAAAATCTCTGTTTCTTAATTTCCTTCGGCTTAATCCTTGATTTATCAGGGGTTGCCACAGTAGAACGAACCACCAATACTCTTTTCTTCTAAATCTTATTATATTTATTAAAAATAAATTCCAGAAAAATGGGTAAAAGCCACTCATCTAAAAGTCATTGGTGAAGAACAAGTAGAATTTTGGGACAACACTATAATCTTTAAATATCTGTCACCTTTAATATGTTACCAAATTATTCTTGTGCTAAAAATGGCTGACAAGTTTTTATATATAAACAACTGTCACTAAATTATATTTTAGTGAGTGTCTTCTGTAAATCATGGAGTAAAAGATCATATTTAATATTTTTGCTCACAAAATAAATAAAAATGGACCAATTTAAAAAATACAACTAAACCTGTATAACTGTACGTTCACACCGAAAGCAGCAAGAGTGTCAAAGGCCGCTCTGACCACCCTGGCGACGACGCTGTCTGTCTTCACCTCCGGTGGCGAGAGCGTCAAAATTTGTTACATTGATCTTGTAATTAAAGGAGCCATTGCAGCATATCAGCAAATCAGTTACATTCCCGCATAAAACATGCTTTCTAGCACTTATTATCAAATTCATTAAACTACGAAAGATCTAGTTGCATGTGCTGTGGCTTTGCTCTACTTAATTATCCAATGTGTCCATATGCCTGAAATATTCTGAAGCATACTGTTTTGTATTGTCGCATGAGATTCCCGCTTTTTTACAGAAAAAAATATAAATAACATTGATGCACATCAGTAACGCGCCAGTAACTTTTTAATGTATGTTCCTGTAAGAAAAACATTACAAATAATTAGAAATCTGGCGACCGTAATATTAAAATCCTTGGGAACAACTGTAGTCGGAACCAAATTTCACAGGACTGTGTTCTCTGGACTCCTCTCAAGCGGTGGACTTCTACATTCTGATTGCTTGCCGCTGAACCACGTCACAGCTCATTATCATAAAGTTTACTTGATTTCAACTCTCCTCGACGCCCACACCGGCTAAGACGCGTCGCGCTGCTCCTCGCCGCTAGCTCCCATTGAAAATGAATGACTTCCGGCTACTTTGACGCTCTCACTGCTTTCGGTGTGAACGTACAGTTACACTTATATTGTTTTGATGCTTAAATTTATTTTCATCTTTTACCCACATAACAAAACATAAAAAATATGGGTATTATTTTATCATTTATGTGTCTTAAAATCTGTGGTAAGTGGATGCGAGAAAAAAAAAACTTTAAATATAAATTTTCTTGTTCCCCAGATGAAAATGAGTCATCTACTACATTTCATCAGTATAAGATTCAAGTTCCTGCCATTAAATTGCTTTAAACATCCATTAACAAATCAAGAAATCTTAAAAGAAAACAAAAAAGAGAAGGGTGCAGAACAGAAAAGAGAAAGAGAATGAGAAACGAAGACAGCAGTGAGAACTAAAGAATAAAGAAAACTGAAAAGAAATAGTAGTTTAGATCTAGAGGAAAAAGAGAATCAGAAATTGAGACACAGAAAGGAGGACACGAAGTTGGTGGAAGGCACGAAGCACAGAAGAAGTCTGACTTGAGAAGACTCTGGAAAGGGAAGGAGGGAGGGAGGTAGAGTGAGGGCACGTGCCGCTGTTGCTCATGTCTGCAGATGAACACAGACACCCGGGGGAGGCTGCAGATTCAACCAAATGTCACACATAAAAAAACAGAGAGGTACAACGAAACCGGAGCAAGTGGGAGATTAATCCAGTCAACTGATCAAACATCAACATCAAAATAATCACTGTATTCAAAAAGCATCAGTTACTGCAAAATAATAATAATAATAAAACTAATGAGTGACAGTTACTGTGCATGGATATGCTGATAGCACATTGCCTGACAGCAGAATTAAAAAAAAAACCTGCTTAGAAATATTCACATATATTGCACTGTGGAAAAAGGATTGACAGGAATACTTGCAGGGTTTGACTGGATGATCCTTGACATACATCAAGTGGGATGAAGGTTGTTGTTGTTGTTGTTGTTGAGAGGCTAAAAGCCATCATGCAGGAACTGAGAGATGTCTTCAGTCTAAAAGGAAATATACCTTTACTGTCTGAAGATGAAACTCTTACTCCAATACTAAAATCACCAACCCAGGATAGAATAGCATGACTGCAGAACTGCAAAACATAACTGTACAAAAATGGTATACTGAATACAAATTATGAGGTTTAATTATTATATTATATTATATTATATTATATTATATTATATTATATTATATTATATTATATTATATTATATTATATTATTCATTTTGTTTCGGCTTAGTCCTTTTATTAATCTGATGTTGCCACAGTGCAATGAACCGCTAACTTATCCAGCATATGGTTTACACAGCGGATACCGTTCCAGCTGCAACCCATCACTGGAAAACAACCATACACACCCATACACTACGGACAATTTAGCTTACCCAATTCACCTGTACCACATGTTTTTTGGACTGTGAGGGGAAACCAGAGCACCCAGAGGAAACCCACGCAAACACTGGGAAAACATGCACTCCACACAGAAATGCCAGCTGACCCAGCCCGGGCTTGAACCAGCGACCTTCTTGCTGTGAGGCGATTGTGCTACCTACTATTATATTATGTTATATTATATTATTAATTTTCCTTCAGCTTAGCCCCTATTTATCCCCTTATCAGGGGTCACCACTGCGAACAATTAACTGCCAACTATTCCAGAATATGTTTAACGTGGCAAGTAACATTCCAGCTGCAACCCAGTACTGGGAAACAGCCATACACTCTCACATTCACACACTCTCATACACTACAGCCAGTTTTGTTTACTTATTTTACCTTCACCGCATGTCTTTGGACTGTGGGGGAAACAGGAGCACCTGGAGAAAACCCACACAAACACAGGGAGAACATGCAAACTCCATATTATATTATATTATATTATATTATATTATATTATATTATATTAT
>CAIGQZ010032280.1:1804756-1818088 GCA_903798205.1 Danio tinwini | reverse complement strand
ACACACACACACACACACACACACACATACACACACACACACACACACACACACACACACACACACACACACACACACACACACACACACACACACACACACACACACATCTTGTTCTGACGTCCTTCAGAGGGGATCAAGCAATAATTATGTGGGTCAAACAGTAGTCATATTTGGATGCATGGATTACATATTTCAGTCCAGCTGTGCACATGAGCCACAGGCAGTAAAAAACGTAACAAAATGCATTTTGAGTCTTGAGAATTACAGATGTATTGATGCATTGCCATGACATTATAATAATGCGCATGTAAACACACATACATACAGGACCTGAGGGTACATGCAGGAAAGAGCAGGAAGATCAATAGAGGAGTGATAATGAGACATTCGTCAGCTTACTGCAGGGGATGGACTGAGCTATAGAAACACACACTGTCCTAATCATCTATTTCAATGAAGCCTTTGTAATGCGAATTCAACTCTTTTACAAACAAGTCTCCTCCAGGCAATATAGTGCAGAGGAAGAAAAATAAAGGAAATCCACAAACAAGCACACTCTGTACTACACTATAAATTACATTTTTATTTATAGCAGACACTTTTATCCAAAGCACATTGAATGTTACACAGTTAGTTCATGCGTGCACTGTAAAGTAAAATAATGGAATAAGAATCTCTCTTAACTCATTGTTCTAAATATTAATCAAATACTTAAAAACAGATAATAGTTGAGTAAATATCTGAACTACATACTATGAAACATGGAAACAGCATTTGGCATCCAAATCCAGGTGATGTTATTTAAACAGAAAATACAAAATTTCTAACTAAAATGTTCCAAAAAGTTATTCAGAAAGAAAAAAAAGAGAAGAAAAGGTACTAAAAACAGCACCAACTTCTCTCATAAACATCAAGGATAAAATTAAAATGTGGACCTAACAATTCACTGCAAACACTATCTGATCACTACCCAGCAAACAATTTTGCGTTTAATAGATGCCTAATAGACATCTAAACGTAGACAGCTTGTCTAAAACAAGGCTAAACTTGGGTTGTCAGTGAAAATCTTATAGACAAATAGCCCAAAACTAGACTAGTCGTCAAATAGAGAAATTAGACAGACTTTATATGTGTAGTCATTCAGTTCTGTTTATTTGATGACTAGTCTAGTTTTGGCCTATTCTTAGATGTCTATTAGATTTTCATTGACTGCCCAAATTTAGCCTTGTTTTAGCCAAGACGACTGTTTAGATGTCTATTAGATGTCTCACCTTCTACTTGTGGTTGCGGACTGGGAGTACATTTACACAACAATGTTTTCAGTTAAATTGAAATCTAATGCTATTCATAATTATTTCTTAATTGTTATTGTCTCTGTGTCAAATACAAAAATGTCAATACATGAAAAATACAATTCTGCCACATTTCATTTCTTCTACAGAAGAAGGAATGCCATCTTCAGGGCATTGTAGTTACAATATCATGTGTGTTTTGCCATTGCTTACCCAAATCTGATAACCAGGCTGCTATATGAGTGCATTAGCAGAGATAAAAACAGCAATGAGGCCAACACCAGAATGTCCAGTGTAAGTATGCTTTGACTTTTTAAGTTTTAAATATTGTTAGCATTATTTAGTTTGATCCATCATATCCTATAGTGAAAATAACCTAAAATATCCATAGGTTGTTGTTTAAAAGGATGTTTGAGCTATTGAGGTACACACAACAAAAGATAATCAATTCGATTCACTTCCATTGAATGGTAAATATTCAACATGTTAAGTATTTATGATCAGTAATCCTGATATATGATAGAAACCCAGAGGACAAATGTGTATATGGGAGATCCAAATGTAAAATGTAACAGTATTCAATCAGAAAACAAGTTGACAAAAGACGGAAGCATAACAAACACAGTCATGGCACAGCACAAAGTGAATTAATTTGAACAGCAGAGATGAAGGATCAGCTTGTCGATTTGTGGCAGAATGCTTATTTATTTATTCATCCACCAAGTTTATTGTGAAGTTTTAAGGGATTTCGCAAGATTTCTTGTGTTCACATTCAGGACTTTGTTTGAAAATTTGTTGGTGTGTGGGGACCATAAGAGCAAAATGGTAGGATTTTTTTTGTCCCCAGGTTTGTGGTCTCTGACATTTACAAAATCGTAATAATTCATTCATTTTCCTTTGGCTTAGTCCTTTATTTATCAGGGGTCGCCACAGCAGAATGAACCGCCAACTATTCCAGCATATGATTTATGCAGCGGATGCCCTTCCAGCTGCAACCCAGTACTAGGAAACACCCAACCAAGGCTCATTCTGAAAACGTAGCCCTATATACATTTCTAGAGAACTCCAAATACATCTCAAGAGGTACATTTAATTGCAGCTTTCGCGAATCCACCAGAGGCCACTGTGTACGCTTTTTGAGATCTCAAATTTCTCTCGCCAATGCCACCCATGCCTGCTCTTCCCCCGTTAATCCACCAGAGCCCGCTGTCAACTGACTGACTGACCAACCGACTGACCCCCCCAAACACCCACCACCCCCTTTCCTAAATACAACATAGTTTTTTAAAATGCACCACTTGTCCAGTGCCCACCCACTTCCCTAAACCTAACCGACAGTGTTTTGAAAAGCAATCCAGATAAATTGAGATTTTATCACATTTTCACCCTGTTATTTACTTTATTTTAATTTATTTTATTTTTTGTCTTTTGATTTTGTTTTACCTGCTTTCTGAACCGTTCTTCACTGGATTTGAACCTCGGGGTCACGATCAACTCCTCTCTGCGTCTCAAGTCCACCGATGTATGTTGCAAAACACTATACAAACTGGTAACAGCGGAAAAGCCGTCTATATGGAGTTGCTAGAGCGAAAAGGAATGCCATCATACCATGGTTCATTTTAAAGACGAAATGCAGCCACACATACTTCTGGCTACATAATTTGCAATCTCCAGAAATGTATATAGGGCTACGTTTTCAGAATAGGCCTGTGTTGCAATAATCCAAACACTCTCACATTTATACACGCACTCATACACTAGAACATGCAAACTCCACACAGATATGCCTATTGGCCCAGTCAGTACTTGAACCAGTGTAAGACAACAGTGCTAACCACTTAGCCACTGTGCCACCCTACAAAATCTTATTTGATTTTTAAAAAACTGTGCTTAATGAATGTTTCTTAGACATAATATTCTTGATGTATGAAAGGGTAATAACAGTAAAAAGTGATTAGATCCATTGTAACTTGGAACTGCTAGGTTGACTTAATGTTTATAGTTATGAACATAGAATATGAAGTTCATTTACTTAATAATTTTAAGGCAACAGCTTATTTCACTTCTTTTAATAAAGTCAACTAATCCCTTTTTACACTTCACATTTGCACTGTAAAACATATCTGTTAATTAACATCTGTATTTTATGTTAACTCATTCTGTATTTGTGTTTCACAGGTTTTTCAGTTTATTTATGGCTATGAACCGCATTATGGAATGATACACAATAATATCCACTGCTGTAAGGATATCCATTATAATAATGAACAAAATAAACCCGATTTAATGTCCACAAACCGGGACTGAAGCTTTTATAATTGTACTGACATACGGTTGTGGTGAGAAAGTAAAGATGGTAAAATTGCTTTAATTCATCGCAAACATTCACTGTTTTATAAATGTTTTAAACTTGTAAAACTCATTCTTGATAACATTTAATGATGATTGATGATCACAGAGAACCGAACAGATCTTTTAATCCCAGTTGCTTTGCGCAAGTCCTGTCTTGTTGATATGATTATACGCGTTACTACAGAGACATGTTAATACATGGTCGTCAAGCAATTCGGTGGGCGGGAAAACCGAGCTCCTACATTACGTTGCGGTGGGCCTCAAAATGGGAGGGATTTGGATCCTATTTTACGTCAGGAAATAAAAAAAAGAGACTTAATGTGTTTCTATCACTCCAATATGACTTTGGACAAACTGTAGCTACAATTAGTTCTGTCCAAAGAGCTTACACAAGATGATTTTCCTCATAAGTGCCCTTTAAATGTTCAACACTGCAGTTTAACAGTCACTTTTATTTGTCATTTTAGTAGTTTGAAACAATTACAATATAATAATGTATAGATTATAGCACCATATTTTAACTATTGCAAACTGATGAAAATGTCAATCAGTTATTTTTTTCAATCTTTTCAACATCAAAAGATATTACCCTAACCTAATGAACTAGGTGGTTTATGGTTTCCAAGTTATCTACCTAGATGTAACTGTCTAAACATGGTTAAAAAAAGAAAAAACAAAAAGTTTTTACACAGTCAGTCTTGTAATTGTGTTATGTACTCATCCTGTAATAAGTGCTCACTTCACAAACTGCTGGTTTTATGAGGGTGAGACATGAGAGATACAGTACTTGTGTCACATGAAGAGAAAGATCAAAGTCAAGCAAACATGAAAGTTTTTTACAACATTGGAGTTTTTACGATTGGCTCTTTGATACTGATTTCAAAGGATTTAAAAAACTCTTGCGTTGGCCACACTGGGTACTGTGAGTGCTTACATCATTCTCTGCCATCAATAACCACAACATGATAAGATGCACCAAGGATTGTTTCTATATGTCTCAGCACACAGAAAGAATGGCAGACCACTGTGAGAGAATGCTTCAGAGTTTCCAGGAACTGTTGTTGTGTGGTGGAAGTAAAGATTAAATCATGTTATATGACACTTCAGCATTGTTGCTTTAGATAATAGGGACCACCCTTTACTTTCAATTCTAGCTGACTTCGATTCTTTGCTCAAGCTATAGTAAGAATCAATTTGTGCTGTGAGAACTGTGATTGCTTTTGGAATAAACTGATGTGAGAAAGTCAATATCAATGTATGAGGACATACTTTTAAAATGTTTTCCAGAGTTGTACTTTATTAAAGATTACTGTAATAGAGGCAAAAGTTCATTCATTCATTTTCCTTCAGCTAAGTCCCTTATTTATCATAGCCAACAGCCAATTTTGTTCACCCAATTCACCTATAGCACATATCTTTGGACTGTAGGGTAAACCGGAACACCTGTAGGAAATCCAGATGAACACAGAGAGAACATGGCTCAGCCGGGATTCAACCAGTGACCTTATTGCTGTAAGGCGACAATGCTAAGCACTGATCCACCGTGCCACCGGAGACAAAACTTGCATAATAATGTGAAGTGAACTGCATGTGTGATGTGGTTTTAAGGTATTTCAAATAAGGGGTGCATTTCCCAAACAATGATGTACCTCGCGGCTGGACTACCAAAATACAATGTATCATTCAGGAAATAAATGTAGTGAAACGTGTTTCCAGAACTATGTCAGAGAGCTATAGTCTGAACCTTAGTTATATTGCACAACTTTCATAATGATGCTCCCACGAGGTGGGGTAACTTCTCTAGAGAAAATTCAACAGATGCTTTATGAACCTTACTATAGTTTTTAATTGAACATAATTTGTAATATGAATACAGTAAATAATGGATAAACCAAAAAGTAAAATTAAAAGACAGTAAATATTGGGTAAAAACATACAATATCAATATGTAATTATTGATGTACAATAATTGTTGTACAATACACTTGTACAATAATTATTAATATACTACAATGATGTACAATTATTTGCTGTAATGAAGCTTCATCAGACTGAAGATCCATTTGCAGCTCTTTATTAGCAAACACAAGATTGTAATTTAAACCAGGGAACACAGTGGTATGCAGAGGACAGTCACACAACATGAAAATCCAGGCCCACAAAGTAAAATAAATATAGTCGTCAAACTAAGTATCATCAGTACATTCCTCAGAAATACAGAAATCTCAATACAGATCAAGGCGATGAGCAGGCGGCTGGTAGAGGTAGTGAAGAGACAGGCTGAGGTCATAGGCAGGCAGAAAACAATCGTAGTCAGGTTCAGGCAATGTCCAAAGGCATGCAGCAAACAGGCAAAACGAAGAAAACAGTCAAAGGCAGATATAGAAAAATGCTCAGTAGTGTTCACAGGGCAAAACAAGACTTCGCACTTAATCCAAAGAGAAAAACAGTTTATATGTAAGTGGTGACAGCGTTCAGGTGCTGACTAATCAGCTCAAGGCACGGGGTTATGGGAAATGGAGTTTGGATAGGGTTAGTACCAGTGACCTTTCCATTTGTGAGGTGAAAGTGCTAACCACTATGCCACCGTGTCTCCCCATATTTATTTGTTGTTTGTAAAATCACATTTAATTACAGAAGTTACATTTTACAACAGTGTCATTGTTTTTTTATTTTAATTACTTTTCAATTTTTTGACGCTATACTGCACTGCAGAAATTTTATATAGGTAGGCTAAGACAGACCTATTTGTTAAAATTCACATTAAAGCCAGGTGTAAACATGTTTAGTGCCATTATGTATGTTTTTTCCCCAATCTTAAGAAATGTAACAGATGTTCACTTGTAATGTAAATAATAAAAAGTCACCTTTCTTGCCACAGCTTTGTTCAAATTGCATAATCATCTTTGAAGTGCACTAAGAAGTGACTGCAATTGTCAAGTAGAAGATTGTTAGTAGTTAAACTAAACTGCAAAATAACTTTACATTAAATAACTTTAAGCTCTCAAAATAATTCAAAGTGTATGGTGAAGTGTTTGAAAGGAACAGAGAAAATACAACAAAGCCAAAAACTTCTAACCAACCACACAAGATTGCGACGCAGTTTGCAAATGTTTACAGGAATGATGAATTCAAGAAACTCTGAGTTGCTAAACTATCTTGCAACGATGGAACTTGTGATATTAGTTGGCTAAAGATGGTTTTGGGAAATACATCTCAGATCAGTTATTAAATGTGACATACATTCAGTGTTTTCTCTTTAAACTGCAGTGTGTAGCTCCTACTTCTCTCTCTGTCAACTCTGCTGAAACACATGAAACAGAGTGAAGGAAATCAGTGCAGTGTTCATGTAATTGCTAGCATATATACACTAACAAGGCATTCAGCATAATACAGAGAAGAAAGACAAGATGGGAGAAATGACATGAAAGATGAGATGAGACAAGATGAGATTAGAAGAAACATAAGACAAGACAATACAAAATGATTTAAGCAGAGGTTTGGAAAAAAAGTCTAAACAACCTAAATCTGAGAAGAGTATACATCTATGAGGATACTGAAAGCAAATGAAAAGGCAAGAGTAGATAAGAAGATAAGGAAGAAATCTATTACAATCTGAGAAGAAAGAGTGAGTCAAGTAAAATATAATATAATTCAGAAAGCAGAAACTTATATGAAGACACAGTAAGAACGTGATCTGGCAAGAGTAGATAAGAAGAGACAAAACAAGAAGAAAATAAATCAAATTAATAGGTTGTTTGCTATCACAAGGTTCTGGTGACGCACAAATAATCAGATGGAGGGAAGGAAGTAAAAACTGAATGGGAGACATAGAGGAAAGTCTGTACTTTTGCAATTAATACCACATTTCAAAGGAGATCTAAATAGAAAATAACCAACTATCTTGGGCATGATCCTTATATCATGAAGAGGGCCGAGTTTTCTACTGAACTAAAATATATTTGCCTGTCATCGAGGTGGTAGATACTGTATAAGCTATTACGTTACATGAATACTATAGTAAATACCATAGTGTTTGGAAGCATACTATAGATAATTACTTGAATTAAACTGTTGTAGTAGTTATATTGTCTCTGTGGTACAACACAACTGTAGAAATAAACAAATTATTCAATAGGCTTCAGTTCTACAGTATGCTATAATTATACACCATCACAATGCACCACAGTTTTCATAAATGTTACAATTTTTATTACAGTTTATACGTTTACTATACTACTAGTACTATTCTGTAGCATTTATTAACAAAGAGTTATACACATTATACACTTTACTATGTGTTTCAAAAACATGTTTATTATAAATTACTATAGTAAGTTTTTCCCCCATGTGGATATCTTCCAGACATCCCGAAATAACATATGGAAGCTTACAAAAGCGTGGACACATATCTACATTATTATTTATTTATTTATGTAAAAGGGAAAAGTGCTCCACAATAATAACCGTCTAGTTATGTTGCAAGGATTGCATTTCATTTTTGTTCTGTCGATGAACTTACCATCAACAAACATTCACAGATGCTGCGCATCTCTTTGTTAACGTTACGGTTGTTTATTCTGCCAAAAGGCCAGTAAAAACATGGATTATTGCAAACAAACTAAGATTTTATTGCAGCGATTACATGGCAGGGTATGTTATTTATGTTCTCCTGGATTTTGTATAAGTGTGGTGGTGTTTGTATCTGATATACACACATTAACATATTTTATAACTTTCCCCCCTTTATAAGCAAAACTTTTAGCAGTCTATAAAAGCTGTTTGGAATTTCTTATTTTGCCTGATTTAAACAATTATAAACAACATAAAAACAGAAACCTTTTGACATTCTGATAGCGATTCTTATGTAGGAGAATCATTTCCTGCCCTCCATCTAAATTTTGTGCATCATCAATGACGTCATGTGAAAACAACCTATAAAACCATGAACATTCAACATGAAAACATGAAAATTGGACAAAACTATAAGAAATGGCTCAGAAAATGCTATATCAAGCAAAAAAGAGGAATGAGAGGTGTGAAAATGTAAAGAGCAAAGAGCACATGAGAGGAGACAAAACACTAAAACAACTGAAAGGTCCTATAGATCAGTGATCCCTAACCTTTTTATCACCATGGACCGGTCAACACTTTACAATTTTACCGCAGACCGGGGGAAGAAGGGGGGGTGGAAGGGGGGGTTCGTAGGTTGCTAGGTGCAAGCAGTGAACTTCCATTAGGGATAATGAACTTGCGCAAACTCTAGAAAAGACGCAATATGCGAACAGCCCCTAAAAAGATGCCGTCATTTGCGATCTCCAGCAGTTGATCTTCTTGCACAGACATGCTGGATTCACCTGATTTGTTTACAAATGGTAATGGCTAGTCCTTCACTAGGCCTTTTCCCCTTAGCAAAGAAACTCTCCAAAGCCTTCTGTTTCTTACTCATTTTGCTGCTTGTGGGTTAAATTTGGGCGCTCAAGTGACCGAGATGTAAGCAAGAAAATGCCATAATTTTTCAAAATAAAAGATCGTTCAGACTTAGATAATAAATAAAATGAAAATAATTAATGATTTCCTGTGTGGCCCGGTACCAATTGAGCACCCCTGCTATAGATGTTACAACTTTTAAGAATGTAAATGAGTACAGTAGAAACAGAAAGCAGAAAAGTTACAGTAGGTAAGAAACAAAACAAACAAAAACAAACACGGAAAAGTAAAAATGACAACATCAGTAAGGAAGGGAAAACCAGCAAAGGCACTGAAAAACACAAGAGAAAAGAGATGAGAGGACAAGATAAGAAGATGAGAGGATAGGCTTAAATAAATAGAGTTCCAGGAAGAAGATCTGTGACTGAGGATTCCTGTACACTCTTTGAGCCCTCTGTATGTATGGTGTGGATTTATGTCACACCCGCGCTCTGATGTGAATGTTATTTTAGATGAAAGAGCCGCCAACGCAAACACATTGGGGTGAATTTTCAAATTTGTGGACTAAATCCACTCAGACACACATGAACACACACAAAATTTAGAAAGTAAAAGTTTGTGTGAGTGTGTACTTGCTTGTGCTACATTGTGGGGACCAAATATCCACCCTTTGTTCCCATGAGGGAAACAGAATATATTGAAAAAATATTAAATGATGTCTATGTGAAAGTCTAAAAAAGCAAACAGAAATTCTATAAGGGGGAGATTTAGGAGTAGGATTGAGTTTGCAGATAGAAAATATAGTTTGAACAACAGAAGTCAATGGATAGTCCCCACAATTCACAGAAATCTAATATATGTGTGTGTGCTTATGTATATTCTCAGGAGCTTCACAAAAGGCCAGTATCACCCACACAAGTGTTTCCTTTGACGCCGAAAATAAACACAGTCCTATGCTTGCCTCTTTCTGAAAGGAGGTCATCCACGTGGCATCTCTTCTGCTCAACTCATCAACTTTTCTGCTTGGTCTTTAGTAACTTTCTGTTCTCTCTTTTTGTCATTTTTTTTTGTAATTCACAGGTCTAAATCATTTAAATGGATACAAAACATTGAAAAGCTTAGGATTTCACTTGTTCACTTGTAGGCAAACATACTCGTCTGAAATGACTGTGCAAATTACATTTCATTATCCGCCCACTGCTGTTTTCCACCTTGTCGATTTCCATCTTCAGTGACTCAAAAAGGTCTGGAAATAAATACACAGTCACAGTCAATCAATGGGCAGAGCTTACTGAAAATCTTTCTAAACCCAGGAAGAAATTACACAAAAGCTCAGTGTAAATAGTTTGGAGAACAACCATTGCTGCAGTTTGCATCACTTCTGTCCAGATTTTGGCAGATATGTACAATGGTACAATAAACTGAATGCTAATTATGCAACAGGTTATTTCAGAGTTAATGTTCAAGATAAAAGAGCTGTATGTAGAATTATTTTTATTCATGCTTGCTATATAGAAGAGACTGAATGTGATTTAAAACTCAGATATATCTAGTCACAGGCTTCATAAAAAATCTACACAAGTTTACCTCAATCATGTAAATGTAACCCACCGATTCTACTGCACCCAACCCATGCTGAGCTGGGATCAAACCAGCAATTCTTTGCATGGGAGTTAGTTGCTCTAACAAGGAGGCTAAAGACCATGGCCTCTAGTGTCCGTCACTTGAGCACCTTTTGAGGTCAGAGGAACAATGTTTATCTGCATACCACTTCGCTAGCTGGCCTCCGTTACACTCACCCCTCTAAACCTCAGTCCCATCCCAGACGAGCCCCCACATGTAACGCAATGGTCCTATTGCACTCAACCCGCACTGAGCTGGGATAGAACCAGCAAATCTTTGCATGGGAGTCAATTCCTCTAACAAAGTGCTAAAGACCAGGGTCTTTAGCGTCTGTCACTAGAGCACCTTTTGAGGTCAGAGGAGTGAGGTTTACCTGAGTGAGGTTTAAAATTGACCATTTTGCGCACCAGAGATGTCAAAAGAATTGACTTCAGTGTCATTGCTCAGTGAAGAGCAATGATCATTGAAGCCAATGACAGTCATATGTGTGTGTGCGTGAACATAATGGCCAATCAGAAGTGTTCAACTTAAAATGCAAGGCATGATGCCGTCGGCACATTTCTAAAATTTCTGTACTGACATGAATCAAAGTTGGTATTTTATAGTGGTGTTTGAAAACCTGTTCAACACTGCTCACAGTCCACTAAAATCTGTCAATCATATTCCAGTTTAACCAATAGCAAGTGTTTGGGGTGTGGCTACAAATATAAAGGCTGAGCCAGAGGGTGTTTATGGCTAATTTATTACATGGGAAAAAAAACACATATTTGCCAACAGAAGCGCAAATATGCTAAAATATACAATACAGTCTGTTTGCTTTTACAGGATGAAAGAATTAGTTGAATATTTGGATATGAATTGAAAGCTAAACTTTTAGTATAAGCATATTTTTGTATTTCTGCTAGATAGCACTATCCAAGCAGGCACAGGACGTCAACATGACGTCAGATTGATGTAGACCCCAATGTTGTTGGGGCGTTGCATTTTGTTTTTAAATAAAAATCCAGTCCAAGGTCCAACCTAAAATCAACCAAATATCATCATCTAATGATGTTACAGCTTGATGTTGTGTGGACGTTACCACTATGATTTCTATCAGACGTTGGATTTTGATTGCCAAATCAGATGAATAAATGTCAGGATTTGACAATATGTCAATATGTGAAATGTCAATATAACGTTGGTCTAAGATGTTGGCTTGAGGTTGGATTTTGGTCACTTTCCAACACAACCTAAAATCAACATAATATCTACGTCATTTGATGTCATTATTGGACGCCAAAATAATGTTGTCCTTAAATGCTGGCTATACATTGAATTTTGGTGACCTAACGTCACAACCTAAATCTAACCAAATATTAATTTCTTATGACATTGTGTGCCAATCTATACATTTATTAATAATATTAACAATTAACCTGAATTAACCCAATAAATTGTGCATGAATCTGCTTAACTGGACCCTCAGAAAGTGCTTTTATTACCTCCCAGAGACGATCCAGGCTTTCAGCTAAGTCTTTGGCTTTAGCCGGCCAGCTAAATGTATGTTATTATATGCCGGCCTGAAAAAACAGAGCTGCAGAGGAAAGGAGGAAAACACTGCTATCAGAGGTATGCAAAGCTGACGTGAGAGCTAATTCTTCACGTACAGTGCCAAACAAAATGTCTTTGTGTTTGAAAACCTTTCCTCTTAGCTTCTGCCGAGTCCGCTGCTCTTTAGTTTACACTGACCAAAGCCTAACCCCACAACACCTTCACGCAGAAATGGCAGAAGATCTTTTGAAGAGGATACATTTGCCAGTGTGGATGTTCACAGAGTTAAATGTTATTTATAAAAGTTGATATGAAATGATAGAGGTGTGTTTGCAAGAGCTGATGGCAATGAGCCTTCAGAAGGTGAAAGAGAGATGTCTGGTTATCATGCTGGCAGAGAAGTAGGTGATTTAAGAAGTATTGAGAGTTTTTAAGGCATTTCACACACACTTTAGGTGAGTTGCATACTGTCAGGGTTTTGCTCTGGCAGCTCTGTCTGTTCTGTTTATATTTAATGTTTCTCTGTTTGTCTTGCGCCTGAGCACATGGCTATGTCTTTGTTTGGGTTGGCCATGTGCTCCTTCTAATATATTTTAAATGTGTTCCCGTAAAGCTGATTTATCTGTTTAGTGTTACATGATCCTTTAAAAATACTTCTATTGTGATGATTTGGTAATCAAGAACCTTTTGATAAAACCATGATGAATTAGAGTTCGTCTCCAATAATTAAGGCTGTATCCACACAAAGCCAGAGGTTTTCCTATCCAATCTTTTTCCTTTATTTCCTATCTGCCTAAACTCTGCACACAAAATCATTAAAACACAATGTAGTATACATGCCAGACCAAAAATACACTTATAACATGGTAGACAACTTTTGATCATGTGCATAAACATTTAATCCTACTGTTTTTGCCATTAAGTGACATAGCCATGAAAACTATTTCTAATTTGGAAATCAGGATCAAAGCATTTAGTAGATATGTTAAAACTGATAACTCTCTGTGCCCTTGTTCAAATTTATTATTATTCTTTATTTTAGTATGAATTATTTATTATTATTATTATTATTATTATTATTATTATTATTATTATTATT
>CAIGQZ010032280.1:1774096-1800639 GCA_903798205.1 Danio tinwini | reverse complement strand
GGTTGCAGCTGGAAGGTCATCTGCTGCATAAGTGATATGTCAGAATAGTTGGCAGTTCGTCCCGCTGTGGTAAACCCTGACAAACAAGGGACTAAGGACAAAAGCTAAGGGAAACTGAATAAAAAAATAGGAATCAGTTATTTTAAACTGCAGTTGCAGAAATGCTTATAAGTATGCATTGCAGATTAATTAATTTTATACTGAGAACTATAAACGAAATTAAATAAATAAATAAATGTAAAATACAGTTATGTAAACAGTCAATTGTACATTGAAATAATATAGAGAGAAATGCATTTTCTTTGCTATAATTACATTAATTGGGCTTTTGTTAAAAATAAATGAACACATTTTAAAATAATACTATTGAACAAAAATAGCAATATTTATAATAATAAGTAAATAATTTGTTTTAAATTATATTACTATTATTATTATTATTATTATTATTATTATCATCATCATCATTGAAATGAAGTCATCTCAGAAATAAATTTTACATGTAAATTTAAATGAAAAAGTTTACAATTTTACTCAAAAATAATAACAACTTCATGGTTACTTACAGAGCTAAGTTCTCTTTTTCTGTGTAAATGGTTCTCAGATGCAGTTGCGTAACCAAAAACACTTGCAATTGCCTGTTAAATGGCGTGTTTGATTAGCCAACAGCTAATTCTGCACCTCCACTTATTTGACACCTGCACTGCCCTCCACCCAGAAACATGTGCCAAAAATAAGGCAACCAGACATGAAGAAAACACCACTGAAGTCTCTTCTGGCTGCAAGGGAGAGTTTCGTCTCCACTGCAAAATTCTGCGAAGAAGGTTTTTTGACTTTCTCTGCAAACAGAACAAAGAGTAAAACCGCTACTTGAGCTCTGTCAGTCTTTTCTCTTTTTATTTCATTTCAAATGTGCGAGTGAATGGCAGAAGCTGACATTGCTGTGCTCTCTGTAATTTTCAACGTGTTGAAAATGCATGACTCTACTGTACAAAAATGAACATCTTGCATGTCTGAAGCAATTAAGACAGGAGCCTTGCTGATTCTGCTGCGCTGATTATGTTTGGGAAAAGGTCCATGTGAGCCAGATCATGACATACACAGAGGAGGCTGAGCAACTTACCATATGAAGAAACCAGACTAAAGACAAGAACTACACCAACTCTTACAATCCAAACACTCAGAAAACATTTATTCACATACAACCAAGTAAATCAAGTACAATCAAGTAAATGCAATTCAACAAACTACTACAATGTAGTCAAATGTAATGGATTTTAAATTAATATTTAAAGCCATTAGCAGAACTTATTATTTTGCAGTGTTTTTAGAGCAGCTTAATTATATTTAATAGAGTATATAGAAATTAGATGCAATTTTATGACTACACTATTATACAATTTCGCCTATTGTCTTTGAGATATGTTGAAAATTTACTCGTGAAATTATATGGTAACTAAAAATACACTTGTCATTTGTGTTATGTATTTCATTCATTCATCCATTTTCCTTTGGCTTAGTCCCTGTATTTATCATGGGTCACCACAGTGGAATGAACCCCCAACTTATCCAGCATGTGTTTTACACAACCGATGTCCTTCCAGCCACAACCCAGTACCATGCATTCTTACATTCACACTCATACACTTTAGCCAATTTAGCTTACCCAATTCACCTACAGCGCATGTCTTTGGGCTGTGGAGGAACCCGGAGTAACCAGAGGAAACCCACGGTAACACAGAGAGAACATGCAAACTCCACACAGAAATGCCAACTGACCCAGCCGGGGCTCGAACCAGCGACCTTCTTGCTGTGAGACGGCAGTTCTTAGCACTGAGCCACCGTGCCGCCCATCATGTATTTCATTATCAATAAGAACAATGTTTTGTAACTTGCAAATTTCAATTCAACAGACTATATTATTATAAGATGATGTCATTATTTTGTTTACTGGGTCTAAAACAGGTTAAAAAGCTGTAATGTTCAAAAACACAAAAACTGTATACTAAATGTTATTACAGCATTAACCCTTTATAGTGGTTAATACTTTATAGGAGTTATACACTCTTTATAGTGTTTTTGACTAACTGTAATAAGGGGGCTTTAATAATAAAAACTGAAATGGCAGTGCACTACCCAGTTCATATTTTACTGCACAGTAGAACATGAAATATTTCAGTGTCAATTTTAAACATACCTGTTAATATTTTAACACAGTCACCAATTAGAGGTATATAAGGTAGTTACAAAAAAAGTAGCAAACTATTATTAGGGCACTTTCTAGGGTACATATAATCAAAATTGTAAAATATTAGAGTACATGTAATTGTATTAGTATCTTCTCATCTATTGGCTCCTTTGTAATTTTAGCATAAAAAAATATTAAGAACTTTCACTATCTACATGGCTAACTTTATGTAGTAATGTAATGTAGTTGCTCATAAAAAATTTTATGACGTCTGTCTTTTTCTGTAGCAGTTCTGTAAAAGGTTTGTTTGTTGTCTTGTGGTCACTGTAAGCCTGCATCTGTTTTCTTTAATATGCCTATTGTTTGACCCAAAAAAGTAAAACTATAGTTCTGTTACTTCTTGTGTGCACCATAGCAGCTTTTACATAAAAAAAATAATAATACATTGACACAGTCTCTGCCTGCTCTATCCTGTAGCTGACCATATCAATTCTGTCAATATTATTTTCATTTCCCTTTATACAGAAGAGAACATTTTGAAGGATGTTGCGTGGTTTTGATGGTGATGTATTTCTTCTTCTCCCACAGGACAGCAAGGCCAATATGACAAAACATTGGTTTATTCCACCAAAGTGATTTAATAAGCAAAGCTGTGGGTTTCTTCCTGTCGTTCACGGTCACCACTTGTCACACAATGATGTGACCACAGTGAAAAAGAAAAGGCAGTCTTTGGGTCAATAAATATATTTCATGCTATGAACCACCATCAACTTATCCAGCACATGTTTTACACAGCAGATGCCCTTCCAGCTGCAACCCATCTCTCGGAAACATCCATACACCCATTCACACTCATACACTATGGACAATTTAGCCTACCCAATTCACCTGTACTGCATGTCTTTGGACTGTGGGGGAAACCAGAGCACCTGGAGGAAACCCACACGAACACAGAGAGAACATGCAAACTCCACACAGAAACGCCAACTGACCCAGCCGAGGCTTGAACCAGTGACCTTCTTGCTATGAGGCAACAGCACTACCTACTGCGCCACTGCGTCACATTTCATGCTATGTTGTTTGACAATTGTCTTAAATGAGACCTATTATGGCCCTTTTGTAAAATAAGTCTCTGATGTCTCTTGAGTGTGTATGTGATGTTGCTGCTCAAAATAATAAATTTTTATAACTCTTTGAAAGTGTTCCTGTTAGGTTTTGATCCAAATTGTGCCATTTTGGTGACTGTTGCCTTAAATTCTGATTTTTCAAATTTAAAAAAGCGGGTGGAGCTACAAACACTGTGTGTTAGCATAGCGGCAGGACTAACATTACGTTTGCAACCCAGACTCATTCTGATTACTTGCCCCTATATAAAGAACTAAATATATCCCTGGAGGTACGGTTTTTTTTTTTTGTAGCTTTTGTTTTCGAGAATCCACCAGGAGGCTGCTGTGTACACTTTTTCAGATCTCAAATTTCTTTCAAGTGCCATTCACGACTGTTGTTCTCACATAAATCCACCACTGACTTACTGACTGACCAACCGACTGATCCCTCCACTCTACCCCTTTCCTAAACCCAACCAATAATGTTTTAAAAAGCACCGATTGACCTGCCCACCCCCTTCCCTAAACCCAACCACAGTCTTTTAAAAGGCAATCCACAAAAAGAAAAGCCCTCTGATTTTTACTATGTTTTCAGATTTAACACATTCTCACCCGGTCATTTACTTTGCTAGGTATAGCTTTAATGGTGGACGACTGCTTCTTACTCAGGGCTGTCTACAATAATGAGGGAGAAATAATGTACAATAATGAGGGAGTCTCTAATTTCCCCTTTAATGACATGTACAGTACAAAGAGAGAATGTCAATCAGTTTCTGGAGAAAAATTATGGATACATTTTTACCATTAGAGGCTGGCTAAATTCACACATTGTTGGATAACACAAGTATTCAAACCCCCTATAAAGGTGACTTTTGCATAATAGGTCCCCTTTAAATCATAAAATTTACCCATGTCAAGTTGTGAGGCTCTAGTTAACACTTGATAATAAAATAGCATGACACAAATTCCACCAGAGGCTGAGATTTACATTAAAGGCAAAACAACACAGTGATCAGCCATCAGCTCCACCAAGTCCTTTAGAAAGGAGATAAACAAGAGGACATCATGTTTCTGGTGCAGAGGAGTTCAGACCGCTGCCTTATCAAGTGACAGCAGGTAACCCAATTATGCAGTGCACAGTGTGTGTAACTCGACACATGCTTTGACCGGGCACTGAGCCACGGTCAGAGGACATAATCTCATTACAGCAGCACACGACCGACATCTAAATTATCATTTAAGAGCCAGGTGTACATAAACAGATGATCAATGTTTCAGGAACTTTTGTTATCCGAGGTCAACCATTTTAACTTGGAAAGAGAGGGGAAACGGATGCAACAATGGTGTCTGTCATATAGCTGAGGATTCAGTAAATCTGTGATAAAAATATTCTCAAAGTCAATAAATTTTTCCCCTTAAATACTTTTTCTGGAGTATTTTTGGGCAAATAGTTAACTGGCACTGATTTATTATTGCATGCTTAAAACAATTATAATACCTGATAATATATTTACAAACTATATATAGTTAAAAATGAAATGTATGTTCACAAACAGTATTGTGTGTATTTATCATATTTGACCACTGTTTTGCAGGAAATAATACATGGTGGCAATAATGAAAATAAATAAATTAAAAATTAAAACATTTATAAAAACTAAACAAACACACTTACAACCACTTAAACTTCAGTTTTTATTTTATTTATTCAAGCTTACTATATTTCCTAGTATTTATTCAAAATATTGAGAATATAATAGAACATTTTGAATATAATTGAAAATGTATAATTATTACATTTAATTGAAATTACTGTGTCCTTTAAGAATAATCAATTGGCCTTATATTTCATATAATTGTTAGAGTGAAACTAAGTTATATATAATTATGTTCAATCATTTATATTAAATGGTAGACACTTGTGAAAGAAACTTTAATGGAGGATAAGGTTTGAAAAACTTGTCATTCTGCATTGCAGAAAACTGCTTTTCAGGCTGTGAAACAGCTTTTTCAGGCCAAAAACAGATAGTAATTAAAAAAAACTGCTTAAAACAATGAAAACCATCATTCTTTTGGTTTCAAACAATATTATATGCAGTTTTAAACATGTTTTAACAAGTTTCAATTGAAAACCAAGTGATCTAAGGTTGATGATGATTATCTACAAAGACATTTTGACATTACCTTTGCATGCATACTTAAAGGTTCGCAAAACACAAAAAACATATTTTTTGAGCTGTTGACAGTCATATATGTGTCCCACCTTGCTATAAACACTATTAGGACACATATATTGCACTAAAAAGTGAAAATTGGTTGTTTTTGCATTATTTTGAGCAAATTCATTCTTCCGGTTTGAAGCAAATTTTTGAAGCTGTGTCACGGCAATTAGATACTTGCGTGTATTACAGTGTGGAGAGTGGATGTCTGTACCGGCGAGTACATCGTGACGTCTCTGAGTGTGCGGCATTAATTCATGAGAAAGACTTGGTTCAATCAGTGCGTTCTATTGTGTATGCGGTGCAGCTTCATAAATATGCATGACAGCTTCGAAGACTGTTTTACATGTTACAGTGTTCAGACCAAAACAAGTGAAAGAACTAGAATTTGGAGACATGGGTCGTCAGTGTTGCATTTTATTGTGCTGCGTTTATAATTGTGCTGCAACAAAGGTTTTGTTTTCATTTTCCCGATATGAGAGCGCAGCTGGACATGCAACAGAAATGCGTTTGTAAGAAACATTTTTTTACCCGAGAGCTTTTCGCATCTAGAAACAATGAAATCCGGACTTGCCGCTTGTCTCCTTTTAAAAAGGACACGGCTCTAGTTTGTATAGATTGTCCTGTGTCTACAGATTTGGTAAGTTTTTAAAGACATACCTTAGTCAAAATTATTTAGTTACTAAGTTAATATCACTACAATTTTAAAGTACAATATTATAGACTGAAAGATCAGCTGTAAATGCTGCTCTCCGAATGTAAACACAACAATCAAACTATTATTGTAGTGTAGGATTTTCGCCGCATTTTGTGACAGGATAGTTTACACACTCACAGCTTTCTGACGCTATCTACCGAGTGCATTTAAGTTACCAAGAAATGCGGAGGATTTATTTTCTCCCATACGCCGTGCGGTATCAAACATTCCATTAAAACTTCACTCTCCAGCAGTTCCTCTCATTTGTCACGGGGGACATGCAGGAAATGTTGCAGGACACAGTCACTGTCTTTCTCCCTTGCATCTGTGTGTTTGCTTTGCCTGTGAAATCAGCACGTGTCCAAATGGAAACTCCCTTCTTTACAAATCCTTCCCTCTTTCCCTCCCCCAACACTCCCACAATCCCAGAGCTGGACACGCCCACTTTCCTGACTTTTTACAAACTAGAGGTGTGAAAACACCCTGCTGAGACAGGGGGGTTTCATGGCCCTTTAAGTTGGGTATGACAGTTAACAGGTTAAATGTGTTTCAACTTTTATGTAAATTCTAAATAAATGCTGTTAGAATAATAATCTGTGCAGTTCAAGGTCCCATTTACATTAATACATTTTAGTTTTAAAGGCATAAGTTTTGCTACAGTTACGTCTTCCGTCCACACTACCCCAGAGTTTTTGAGCCCTGAAAACAGAGCTTTTTTGAAAATGCTTAAGAGGCCATTTTGTTTTAAAATGCTGCTGCTGCGTGTCAGTGTGGATGGGGGCAAATGGAGACATCCCAAAATGGAGGTGTGGCTGCAGACATTCACCTCTCTGATTGTGGCTTTTCCCTCAATATTAAATGCACAAAGTTCAGACTTGCATCATTTTCTTAAGTTAAGACTTTGCAAGTTTGATATGGAAAAAACTCCAGAGGACACATCGTGTAAAAACAGTTTGTGAAAACAGAAATCGTATCATCCTGGCTATGTTGTTTCACTCTTAACAATAAAATGTAAACATGATATAAGGAACAGCCTATTTTTTTTCACGTGATATGTGTTTTCATCGGTGTAGTGTGGATGGAGATCTGTTCAGAAATGCTAGGTGAAACACCAGTGTGGACGTGGATCGTTTTCATTCTCAAACGCCGTTTTAAAGCTAAAACGTATTAAAAAAGCCATCTCCAGTAACCAGTAATCAAGTAATCGAGTTACAACAAATCACAGAGTTTAAAAAGTTTTCTTATGTAAACTGAGTGATTAGAAAAATAGGAACTAATCCCAGATTCAGGTTGGTAAGATTACTAAGGAAATGAAAATGGATTACAGTTTAAATATCGTCTGCACGACTTCATCAACAAAACGTGTTCAGAACAATGTGAACAAATGTGCATTTTGACAAAAATAAATATAGGAACACAGAAAATAATAACAGAAAGATTGCTCAAAATTAAGCTGATTTAGGCAGATTTTTCCCAAATGTGTTAACATACTTGTGTGACACTTCTGGCTCCTTGAGCCAAGCCTTATAATAATATTCATAATTCAACAAATTAAATAACCATAGGCATCTACAGTATAAGCTCACGACTGCCTGAATGTGAAAAAAGTAGTACATATCAAATATATTTAAATTATTAATTAAAAAAAGGACATGATTTTATTTAAATATGCATTCATGTCAACACATTTATGTATATCAGACCATTTTTAAATATAAAAAATGAAAAAAGAATGAAAGAATTACACTCACCGGTCACTTTATTAGGGACACCTTACTAGTAGGTGTACTAAGTGGTGTACTAAGTGTACTAGACCCTTTTTGCCTTCAGAACTTCCTTAATCCTTCATGGCATAGATTCAACAATGTACTGGAAATATTTCTCAGAGATTTTGGTCCATATTGACAAACTAGCATCACGCAGTTGCTGCAGATTTGTCAGCTGCACATCCATGCGAATCTCCTGTTCCACCACATCCCAGAGGTGCTCTATTGGATTGAGATCTGGTGACTGTGGAGGCCATTTGAGTGCAGTAAACCCATTGTCATATTCAAGAAACCAGTCTGACATGAGCCATGCTTTTATGATGGGGGCATTATTCAGTGTAGCCATCAGAAAATGGGTACACTGTGGTCACAAAGTGATGGGCATGATCAGCAACAATACTCATGCTCAATTGGTACTTATGGGTCCAAAGTGTGCCAAGAAAATATCCCCCACACCATTACACCAACACCACCAACCTGAACCATTGATACAAGGCAGGAGGATCCATGCTTTTATGTTGTTGACGCCAAATTCTGACTCTACCATCCGAATGTCGCAGCAGATATTGAGACTCATCAGACCAGGCAATGTTTTTCCAAACTCAATTCAGTAAAAAAAGCCATCTCCTGTAACCAGTAATCAAGTAATCGAGTTACAACAAATTACAGAGTTTAAAAAAAAGATTTCCTAAGTAAACTGAGTGATAAGAAAAATAGGAACTAATCCCACATTCAGGTTAGTGAGATTACTGAGGAAATGAAAAGTGATTACAGTTTAATTGATTACGGATGAATAAATGAAAGATGAAAAAATACTGTAATAAATGTATTATTTATTATTTGTTTGTGCTTGTAAATACCTTAATAGTAACTAAAACATTATCACCTATCATGAGAGCGATAAATATGTTAAATAATATTATCACATTGTCAATGGCTTGATGAAAAAAAAAATTTTTTTAAAGAAATTCCTTGGTACAGCTGTACTCAGAAAGAGAAGTACACTCTATGCTGCAGGGCTATTTTAGGTTACAGCAGCAATGAAGTTGGACAGATTCCCTTAAATATTATATATGCAGTGATCAAGCGGTGACTGAATGTGTTTGGGGGAGTCTGCAGACCAGACTTTATCAGAGACCATCATTCGCAGCGCATTCGCTGAATCTAACGGATGGCCTTTTGGAAAAAGTTTAAGCTGATAAAATTAAATTTGTGAGTTTTTCCTGGAAGAAGCCGCACATTGGAGACAAGAGGTCAGTGTGGGGTTATATTAATGGATGTGCTTGTGTGTTCAGTACCATCTCCACTTTCATCAGCAGTGTAGCTCTTACATACATAAACAACACAGTAAATGTATTACTGCAAATGTACAACTCCAATGGACGTCAGAGTCACATTTTCTTCATCACAACACTTATTGGTGGAACAAATGTTTTCTGTTTGTAATATTATGGTGTGACGCAGTAGATAGCTGGTGGTGGGTGCAATAAAACTTGTATGTTTTGCTTTTAAGACTCTTTGAATGAGCAAAAGTGATCAGTTTTTGTGTCTTTTGAATTCTGTTAGGAAGTTCCAACAAAAGATCTTTTCACTAGCTGAAGATAAAGGAATGCAATTTGTGTCTTTCCAACTTTCATTCATTCATTTTGGGTTAGTCCCTTTATTAATCCGGGGTCACCACAGCAGAATGAACCACCAACTTATCCAGCACATGTTTACACAGCGGATGCCCCTCCAGCTGCAACCCATCTCTGGGAAACATCCATACACACCCATTCACACTCATACACTATGGACAATTTAGCCTACCCAATTCACCTGTGCTGCATGTCTGTGGGGGAAACCAGAGCACGCAGAGGAAAACTACACTACGCAGGGAGAACATGCAAACTCCACACAGAAACACCAACTGAGTTCTGATATAAATAGTTTTGATTGGTGGAAGAAAATGTAATGGTCAATTCGGCCAGTCTAGCCAAGGAAGCCTCGCCTTCTAGTAAAGAAGTTAATCACTAATTGATGTAGACTGACAATTCTCTGAAGGAGGGGCTTGGCCCAGACATGTGTTATGATTCTTTATGAGAGTTTCTGCTCAGCAAATAATTTTAACACAAAAATATATCCACATAAAGCTTGAAATCTCTACTTTTAAACAAACCAACTACACCTGAAAACAAATGTTCTCTGGTTTTGTAATCTGCATTAAATGAACACTAGGTAGGCCTACAGTCTTACCATGACCTCATTATATGAATTCCCACCTCGGCCATTCAAATGCAAATCACATGACAGCAACCACTTGAATGTCCACAAACTTGTAAACAAAGATGACGCTGTTGTTTTGGGAGTCAGGAATAAGTTGGAAATTACCTCAGAAGACCAGCTTGACATCAGCGCCAATAGCCTAGTGGTAAGTGCCTCGACACACAGCATCCAGCTTCTCGTGGTGGCCTGAGTTCGATTCCCAGCTCAAGGTCCTTTGCTGATCCTTCCCCTATCTCTGCCCACCACACTTTTCTGTCTATCAATATCCACTGTCCTATCAATAAAGGTGAAAACCTCTATAAAATAATTATAAAAAAAGAAGACCAGCTTGACATTATTCAGATAATATTGTGTAACAAGAAGTTACAATTTAGCTTACCCAATTCACCGATAGCACATGTCTTTGGACTTGTGGAGGAAACCGGAGCACCCGGAGGAAACCCACCCGGAGGAAATCCCACATAGGGAGAACATGCAAACTCCACACAGAAATGCCAGCTCTCCTAGCCGGGACTCAAACCTAGTGTTGTTACAATACTGGAATTCAATACCAATTGGTACTGAAATTTTAAAAACGTCCATTTCCTGCTAACATTTGAGCACCTACTTAAACAGTTCCCCTACATGGGAACTACAACGTGTGTCTGGAACAGACAATTGGAGATCGCTAGACCCAGCCGAGGTTTGAATCAGCAACCTTCTCACTGTGAGGTGACAGTGCTACCCACTACGTCACCATGTCACCCTGCTAATATGTTTATAAATTGTGATTTTTTTATAATTGAAATTAAAAGCAGATTTGTTTTCACAATATTACTGCAGTATTTAGTCTCATGTGACTCTTCAGTAATCCAGGAATAATTTACATTTTAAAATAGTTTTTGCATATAAAATTATTTCTTTTGAAATAATATTTTAAGAAATAACAGTTTTCTTGTTTATTTTATCACATACTTGCAGCCTTAATTCCAGTCCATAATATATTCCTTCTGTGTTGCATCATATAAGGCTTACATGTGTTTGCTATTACACATTGCAACACAAATTTACACAAATTTAGTGCATTTAATGATGAATAACATATCGTCAAACTCTAATCAAATACTCTACATGTGTGTCAGTATGTCAAGTTTAAAGCATTAAAGCATATTGCTAAATAAAATGATTTAATTTAGCATTATTCCAAAGTAAACATTTTAAAAGCGCACTTACTGTAAGTGTATTAAAAAGTGTAAGTACATTTAAGTGCCCCTTTATTTAATCAAATACAAGTTGAAGAAGAGAGTTTCATGAAACAATTTCTATTGCAGCAAATCAATAAGATGCAGCTGGAGTCTGAAGGCAACTGGAGATAAAGAGGTCTGCGGTCAGACTCAATCCTCAAGGACCTGGACAATGAAAGCACCCTTAACTGCTACTGAAAAACAGAGGAAACGCCAAAAGAAGTGATGGGGAGCTGGAGGAATATTTACTCAAATTTACTTGGCTCCAACTCAACAAAGATGAATGCGAAATAACATCCAACAAAATGGCTGCCAAAAAAGAAAAAAAAAATAGTAAGTCTTAAGACCAAATATACGCAGGGAAAAGACAAAGGGATGCAATAAATAAGCTGGATGAAAATATAAAAGACAAACAGCGAAA
The DNA here is from genome assembly GCA_903798205.1 of Danio tinwini. Classification (NCBI taxonomy): domain Eukaryota; kingdom Metazoa; phylum Chordata; class Actinopteri; order Cypriniformes; family Danionidae; genus Danio; species Danio tinwini. Next base: position 1,788,754 of record CAIGQZ010032280.1, on the reverse strand, counting down.
GAGAGATTATTTGTTTATCTTTTGGCCAAGAAGTGGTGTAGATAGATGTGGAAATCCAGAGGGGTTCAAGATGGAAGAAAAGCGTGGTTAAACACTTCACAGAGATCTTCTGTTTGTTATCAAAACCAGAACAGTTTTTGGAGCCTAATATATGACAGTCTGAGGTCTATCTGCTTGTCATGTCATACTGTATATGAGTTTGGATGCATTTCAAGTCCAAATTAGGCCCACCGATCCTAGCATTTTTTGAGCTCTTCATGGTTTGTCTACATCCTATCAGATGACCAGGCTAGAAATTCCCCTCAGTTACTCAACACCATCATCAATCATGACCTGTACAATAAGCATTGTACCATAAACACATGTCACTGACATTCTACATCACCGTAATCCAGCACTGTCCTAAATGTAGCTTGAATGGTCTCCAAGATCAAGGCTGCGATATCCCGAGCTTAAAACGCATTCGCTCAAATCAAAGACAGCCAGTGTTCACTGCTTTGTCTCACTCTTTTACATTCCCTCATTTCGCTCATCCTGCTAAATGAAGAACACATGTCCCCCTGCAACAACCCCGTCTCTCCTGAAGTAAAACTTCTTCCATATATCCCACTCCACACTTTCTGATGTTCATTCCTCAGATACATTCAGATTTGATGCTGCAGTAAATTCCAGAAGGAGATAGTTTTGACCAATAAAAGAGATGCATTTATTGTACAAATGACATATACAGTGATTCAGTGAAGTAATTCACCCAAAAAAAGAAAGTAATCATAAGAAGTGCTTATCAGGGTGCAAACTATGATGGTCTCAAAAATATTGAAAATGTCTTATTTTGAAGTACGATTTCGGTTTTGAGTAATGTGACCATTAAGGATTATTAGGTGTTTCATTCATTAATCAGCATCATCATCGTCAGCAGCATCATACTACACTGTAGCTTTTGTTTTAAAGACGAAATGCAGCCATAACTTTATAAAGCCTCTCAGAAATAGTTTTACACATAACTCTGGCTACATAATTCAGTTTCCAGAAATGTATACAGAGGTATGTTTTCGCAATGAGCCTGTGCCGACAAAAACAAGCTGCTCATGCTGCTTGGGTGAATTACAAGCTGCTCATGTACTGTTATACACATCAGGCTTATTGATTTGTTCAAAATAAAAAAAAGCACAATTCCAATCTTTAACTTTCCACTGGCCTGATTGCAATTGATAATTTGGATAATTAAGTGTCGTCAAAAAATTTGCTGTTATTGTGTTTCTTTTTGTTGAACATGAAAGTGACGTGAGCCTTGTCAAGTATGGTTTTAACCAATTCTGCTTTTTAAGAATCTAAGTGCACACACAGATTTTAAGTGAGGAGTGAGAGCAAACACACACAGTGAGCATACACACAGAGCAGTGGGCAGATAATGCTTCCAGTTCCAGCGCTCGGGGAGCAATTAGGGGTTAGATGCCTTCACCTCAGATGGGTATTGAACATGGAGAATTCCTGCTAACAATTGTACCAGCAACCTTTAGATTACAAGTCCAACTCACTGACCATTAGGCCACAACTGCCCCCCCAACTGCTTATCATGTGATTAAGGGTGTACTCACACTCTGCTATCCAAACCATGCCCAGGTGCATTTCTCGATTCGTTTGACAAGTGTGAGTGCTCCGAATCGGGCTCAGCCTTGGTTCAGTTGGCTGGCCCTAGCCCCCATTGGAAGAGATGTGCCAGTGCGCGGTTTGGTTGGGCTTTGGTGAGGTACGCTTGTAGTGTGAGTTCAAAGCACGACAGAGCCTAAAACTGAAGATGCGACATCACTTTTAAGGGACTGTTTCATATGGATTTAATAATCATTCTTAGTCTTCATAAATGCAAACATAGTTTATTAAAGACGCAAACCCCTCCTATACCTGCAGCACGATTAGAGGTGTGAACCTACATTGGTCTCACAGTTCGGTTCGGTTACGATTATCATGCCATCGATTCGGTTCAATTCGATATCTCGGTGCATCACGGTGCATTGTCGATTCTTTCCATACACAGTTTTATATTTTCTTTATAGCACAGCAATTCTTGTATTAAAATGTATAAATATATTTATATACTATTTGTAAAACAATTTTGTCCTTTAATACAAACAGTCAGATATATAAACTCTACCTTTCAGCAACACAAGCATTTATAGAAAATAAACAAATATAAATATCCCGCTTGCTTTCTGAGCCTTGTCTACCAAGTTCTTTCATACACCCCTTTCTTACACCCCTTATTAAACTTACAGCAGCTCCTCTAGATTGGTGCTCCTTCAACCAAAATCAAAATCTTTCTTACAGCACTTTCTGTTTGATTGGCTCAACAGAAAGTGCTGCGATTGGCTCTTACACGCTGGCGCTCTTCACAGATGCACTCATGGGCCACAATGAGAGAAAGAAATGGAGATTACTTTCATTCTCTTAATCGCCGTGAAATAGGGGCTTTTGCTGTAATTGTCAGTGAAACAGTGGTCAGCAAACACACACACAGTGAAATTGTGCACAGTTTCTGAGTTTTTAAGTAGTTAGAGCGTTGTAAATACTCACGCTTGCGGCTCGCCTCCATCGCCATAGTAAGCTACGGCGACATAGCGCATGTGAGACAAATGAGGTCAGTACATAATAACCGGTTATAATTATTACTGAACCGATACTGAATTGTCTGCGTATGCATCGCGGTGGACATAAGAAACAATTAATTTTGACACCCCTAAGCACGATGACTTTCATGAACATTTATAAGCATCAAAAATGGTATTCTGCAAAATATTTGACTGCGTGTCACTGCATCCCAAATAACTAAAATGATATAGCTAAAGTAATGTCCACTGTGTTGAGTGAGAGGGCTTCTCTTCCTGTTAAACTGAACAGTCGCATCATTGATGACATAAGCGTGCTTAGGTTCAAAAGGCAAAATGCAGGCAGTGGGAGTGCAGGCCATGGGGGGAGTGGGAGAGGGGGACAATCGCGCTTTAGCACAGTTCAAAGCAACTTACCTAGTGTGAGTACACCCTAACTTGCAGAGTGATTTCAGCAAAGTGTACTAAAAGTAAACATTTTCACAGTGTGCCCAAAATTTATCAACTGTCAATTCAGTTAATTCATAAAGATTAAGATATTTATTCATGCAGCAACTTTAAAACTGGCATTTTGTCATGAAAATCACTACAATTCCACCCTCGTCATTTCAAAAAGCAGAACAGGGACAAGCGTGTCAGATCTAAATGCCTCATCTGTTTGCATTGGTGTATATTAGAAAAATTAGAACGATGTGTTACTGTGAATGTATAAAACACAAAACACACATTGTGGTTTAGTTTGAACTTATTTAATTATTGCTTTTCAGTTTCTGTTCCATTTAAATGATTACTGTCCATGCTTTGACTGTTTTGTTCAACTGCATTTTTTAATTGCATTACTATACAATTTCTCATTATACACAGTCATGCCTTTGTCAGTGCAAATGGATGGTTTTGTCATGGCTGTAATTCACACTAAATTGAACTCAAATTGAAAACATGAGCGCGAGAGCAAGCAAGAGATCAGATAGTGGTGTTTTCATTACCAGGTTGATTAGCTGCACTGGAAGAGAAAAAAACAGTAGGAGTGAAACACTCAATCACTCATTCAGTCCTATAAAGAGCTGAGCTGCCACTATTAAACTTACAGCAGCTCCTCTAGATTGGTGCTCCTTCAACCAAAATCATAGTATTATATTTAGTTTTAAAAATAACTGCATTTACTGGTGAGGCAAGGTTTTTCAGGGAAACACAATTGAGTGATTATTCAGGTGGGTATACTTCTGCTTTGAAATATGGACAAATGAAAAGCCTTCACATTCTTTCACATTCCCATAGTAAACATTTATTATGTCTAGATACCTAGTTTAAGACGTAATTATTAGTGAAACTTTCTATAAATTAAATGCAACAGCTGGGGAAATTTTTTATTGGTTTTCAAATATTTGTTGTTGTTTTTTTACACTCATTCATTCATTCATTTTTTTTCGGGCAGCGGATGCCCTTTCAGCTGCAACCCATCACTGGGAAATATCCATACACACTCATATACACTACGGACAATTTAGCTTACCCAATTCACCTATACCACATGTATTTGGACTTGTGGGGGAAACCAGAGCACCCGGAGAAGACCCACACGAACACGGGGAGAACATGCAAACTCCACACAGAAATGGCAACTGACCCAGCCGAGGCTCAAACCAGCAACCTTTATGCTGTGAGGTGAAAGTGCTACCTATTGCGCCACCATGCAGCCCTGTTTCTTACACACGGTAAGAAATAAGATTATTTTTCAACACATTTTTAAACAACAGTTTTAATAACTAATTTTTAAAAACTCATTTATTTCATTCTTGCCATGATGACAGTGCATTATTTTTCACAAGGTATAATGCAAAATGCTAATCAGCTTAAAGTGCAATTTAAAGGCTTAACTGAGCTAACTGGGTTAATTAGAAAACAGGACAAAAAAGCTCACCCAGGCTCACTCTGAAAATGTACAGCTATGGTATATACATTGTTGGAGAGCGCCAAATACATCCCAGGAGGTAAATTGTTTTGCAGTTTTTGTTTTTGTAAAACCATTTGAGGCTGCTTGGTATGTTTTTTGACATCTCAAATTTCTTTCACGAGTGCCATTCATGCCTGTTGTTTTTGCGTAAACTCACCAAAGGCCGCTGTCGACTGACTGACTGAATAACTGACTGACTGACCGATCGACTGACCCACCCTCCTCCTTCCCTAAACCTAACCAATAGTGTTTTCAAAAGCACTGATTGACCCTCCCACCCACTTCCATAAACCAACCAACAGTTTTAAAAAGCAATCCAGAAAAAAAAGCCCTCATCTGATTTTTACCACATTTTCAGATTTGACTACATTCTCACCCTGTTATTTACTTGCTTATTTTATTTTTTGGATTCTGCTTTTGTCTTACTTACTAGAATCGTTTTTTGCCAGACTTGAATCCTGTTGTCACGGTCAACTTCTCTCTGTGTCTCAAGTCCGCCAATGTACATGGTGAGCTATTGTTCAAACTGGTAACAGCGGGAAAGCTGTCCATATGGAGATAAGAAGTCAGCTGATAGCACAAAAAGAAATGGCGTCATACCACCCCGTAACATTCGTTTTAAAGACGAAATGCAGCCACTTCAATTTGTAATCTCCAGAAATGTACTGTATATAGTGGGATAATTTCAGAATGAGCCTATGTTGTGAACAACAGTGGTTTATAAAAAAAAATCTTAAGGGTACTAATAGTATCAATTATATTTTTAGATATTTATATAGTTTATATAACTTTTTTTTGGCAAACTAAAAGAAATAAGACTTTGTGCTGAAAAAAATGAAAAATGTTTTGCTCTGTTAAACATAACTTGGGAATTTGTTGTTTGTTTAATGTGCACACAAATGTTTTCACGTAGCTTATATTATAAAAATTGTACTATATTATATAAAACATTACAATTAAACCACTGAAGGCATATGGTCTGTTTTGATGATTTTTTTTTATTTGGTACTTTTCTGGATTTTGATAGAAATCTTGCTGTTTATGGAAGCTTAGAGATCTCTCAGATTTAACCTAAAAAAATCTTAATTTATGTTCTGAAGACAAAGCAAAGTCTCAGGGACTTGGAACAACATGAAGGGGATTCATTAATCATATAATTGAGCCAACAAAAAATCTCAATTGAATAGTAATCCAAATATTAATCCTAATATTTGAAACCAAATTATCACTATAATGTTGTTTTAGTCACTACAAACAATACCAAAATATATAGGGTAAAAATAAGTACTGAATATGTCATAATTTTTTCCAGAAAATGTATTTCTCAAGGTGCTGGTGACTTGAAATTTTCACCCGATGATGTTAACAATAAAAATAATAATCCATACATACAAAGAAAAAAAAAATGCTTTGCTTAAACTTTTACACTATTAACAACCCACTGAGAATTAAGCTCAATAAACTACCAGTCTGCTACTTATTAATAGTCAGTGAGGTACAGTAGTAGTTGGGTTTAAGTATTGGGTAGGATTATGAATGCAAAATATGATCTTACATTAGTGCTAATAAACGCTTAATATGTTAATAATAAACAGGTAATAAGCCAGTAATAAATGGTGTGAATTGTTACTTAAACTAAAGTCTTATCAAATTTAGTCATGTGTAATAACATGAAATGGCACAGGGGAAAAACACTGTAAACAAATCACACCTAAGCAATGCATGCAACACCATACAAGAGCCAATTAATAAGCCTTTTATACAAAGTAATAAATGCATTTTAGTAGTTCAGTACTTTCTTCTTGTGTCATTCCATTGTTATTACACATAACTTAAATTTATGTTTGAATGGTATGCTTTTTTTTATTAAAATCTGGTATAATTTTATGTCAACAGCTCTTTTAGAAATATATTTGTAGGGAAAAACTGGTATGTGTATAATTTGTATAAGCCAGCCCCTCTGCCATTTGTGAAGAAAGCATGTAACATGTCTCTGTTCTCATGAAAGCAGTGCAGAATAAAGGAAGCTGTTCGGAGGTCAGTGCTCAGTCAGGCTGTCAGCTCTTCATCTTCATCTTCCCCTTGGGTCACACTGCAACACCTCTGATCCGGCAGCACAAAAACACTACACGGTTTCTCTTAGAAAAGCACCTGGATGTGTTTGCTTTAAAGCTCATTAGGTCAAGAACGACTTTAATTGTGCGTCATACATTTGATTTGCAGCAGGGGTCCAAGGTCTCCACACCAGCAGGGGGGCATTTCAGAGGCACAACCAATGAAATACTGGAAAGCTGACTAAAAATGAAAACAAAAACATAATTACTGCGGCATGTCAAATTTATCTGTATATATTTTTTTTTCCCTTACACTGTGAGTCACTGCATTTTTCTAATAGCCTGCAAGTAAATTTGTATTGAACTGTCCGAATAAATCTAGCACTCAAACATTGTTGGAAAGGTTTCATTAATCAAGTTAGTTTTCATGGAATAGAAATGAGAATATAAATGAAATGATTAGAAACATTTAAATACTGAAATCACAAACCCCTTTTTGCTGCAATGACTGACAAATAGGGACGTGCAAGAAATAAAATGTTTGGCTGAAATGCATTTTTAGAAGCTTTTACTTCTCTACTGTTACATAAACATATCCAACATAGCCTCATTCTGAAAAAGTAGCCCTATATACATTTCCAGAAATCGCTAATTATGCAGCCAGACAAACGTATGGACGGCTTTCTCGCTGTCACCAGTTTGTCTTTTCAAAACACTGTCGGTTGGGTTTAGAAAAGTGGTTGTTCGCTGATCAATCAGTGCTTTTTAAAACACTGTCGGTTTGGTTTAGGGAAGGGGGTGGGGGATTCGGTTCATCAGTCAGTCAGTCAATCAACAGCAGCCTCTGGTAGATTTAAGCGAGAAGAGCTGGCATGAATAGCACTTGCGAGAGAAAATTGAGATCTGAAAAAGCGTACACAGCAGCCTCTGGTGGATTTGCGAAAACAAAAACTGCAACAACAAAAAAAAAAACTTCTGGGATGTATTTAATTTGGTGCTCTCCAGAAATATATATAGGGGTACATTTTCAGATTAAGCATGGGTTAAACATATCAGTTGAGTTTAGGCAATATGGTTTAGCAAATTATAGGTTTATGCGTCAAAAACAAATTAAAAGAACCCAGGCTTATTGTGGATACGTACCCAGGTCAGCATTTCTGGAGATCGTTAAATGAGTACCCAGAGGTTCTTGCTGTTTTTCCATCTCCATTGGCATACGTGGCAAGCTACAGGGCAAACTGGTAACACTGGAAAACCTGCTTATACACAGGTAAGCGGTCAGAAAAGGAACATAAGCTGTCAGCGACATCATAGCGTCCCATAGCATTCGTTTTACAGATGAATTGCAGCCAGATGTACCTCTGGGTATATATTTTGTAATCTCCAGAAATGTAGACCTGAGTACATATCCACAATAAGTCTTTGTTGCATTAAAAAGTGTCAAAAAAGGTAATTCCATTGTGATTTGAATGATAATCTTCGCCAAATTATGCACTCAGTCACAATAATGTAATGTTGGACCAGCCAATACATGTGCTCAGTTTATGGTAAAAGTGTCATGGTTCTGACCTGATAATCTTGTCTGTCCTGTCAGTGTTTAATGTTTCCCTGTTTGTCCTGTGCTTGTTTACATGGCTTTGCTTTAATTTTGCGTTGGCCATGAGCTCTTCTTGTCATTCCTCCTTGTATTCAGTTACCACGCCCTCTTATTTAGACCTTGTTTCCTGATTGTTTTCACCTGTCTCTCGTGTGATTTGTTCTATATATTGTGCTGTGTGTTCTCATTACTTTGCTGGTTTGTTCCATGTGAGCTAGTTTTTACTTATCTTGTATCCTAGCCTTGTATCCTTACATAATGTTTTTTTTCTTGCCTGTTCTTCTAGTTCTCTTGTTTATTTGTTTATTGTTTAGTTGTAACTACTACTTTCTTTTGTTTGTTCTTAGTGTTTACTTATCTTTGTCTTGCTTTTATCCTTGTAATTTTTTTTCATTTTTCTGTCAATCCTAGTCTTGTATTAGTAGTTGATTACTAGTTGTCTTTTTGCTTAATTTCTCTCTTTAAAGACCCCTATTACACATCTAAAAGGGTGATATTTCAGTTTTATGGGTCTCCAACAACAGGCTGATATGCATGCAAGGTCAAAAAACACTTTCATGGTCTTATAATATGAAATTATTTTTACCTAATTATCCCAGCTACTCCCATATGAACTGTTCAGCGATTCATTTGTTCCCAAACCCCTCCATAGCGCAAAGCTAATCTGCGCTGATTGGACCGATGACAGCCTGTTGCGATTGGTCGACAGCGTTCAGCGCGAGAAAGTAAAATATGCCAGCGTGGTTTATCAAGCCCCCGGGTTGGTAACATTGGTATAGGATCGATCACAGCGAACGCCCGAAACACACTTCATAGTAAACTTACTAACATCACAGTAAACAGTACCTGGTTCTCAACAATGTTATTCAGACACCTCACCCCCAAAAGCAGTGCAGTTAAACACTAGCATATTGCTCTATGCTTAACTATGACACACATTCAGTATTAATCCACACAGCAGCAAAAGCTGAACTATTCTGAACCTTGACCGCTGCACGTGTGTAGATTCAGCTAACAGTGGCCATAGCAAGGACAAACGGCAGTGGAACGAGCTCACAAACGCATTTAAATCAGTAAACAAAGCAGCACACGTTGCTTTTTCAACGCGGCATTAGATGCGATATGAGAATATAAAGAGTTAACCAGATACAGTACAAGAGGTTACTAGTAACAAAACATGAAGACCATTTGTATTTGCAATCATTGCTTTGGAACCCATTGCCTAAAGTGTTATATGTTCTCAGGGCTTACCTGTACTCTGCTTTGCCCAACGATCACATTCCCAGCTGGGGAGAAGGGGGAGAAGGGGGGGGGTCCTCCTCTGTCCTCTGAAATCTACTATCTCTGCGGCCTCCCATCGCGCTCCCCTTGAGCCTTAAGCCTTTCCAGTACTGCGCAGCAGCCCGAAGCCCTACGCCTAATAAACTCCTTATTTTGCCCTCACCCATGGTGTATTGTCTGTCCATTACAAAATGGAGGAAGAAACGAATCCATGAGCTGTGTTCCTGTCCAGATCTGTCAAATTCTCATACATCAGTAGTCTTTTCTGATCCTTCCTTTAACAAACCGCTGATGAATCGCCCATTGTAAGTGTGCAGATTTCTGAACCAATCCTTTCCCTCACACTTCCAATAATATCCATGTAAGCACAGCGTCTTCATGACTCATGACTTCAGGATCTGTTTGTCTTTGCTGCTGTGTTAGTGGGCCGGGCCGCAGGTTTAAATTTTGCCGGGTCTGCGCGCGCAACCATTATGTTTCGTACCCACATCACGCCAAAACGGCTAAAGACTCGTTATCAAGATGATTCATTTAAACCACTATGAGTCGACTCTTTTTAGATGAATCAATAGTTTTAAAAACTGTCCACTTTCAGATTTAAGCCTTAGCTGCTTCAGTTTTTTTTTCAGTTTTATCCGTTTTGCCTAGTCAGTCTAGTTTGCTTTTAATGATTTATATTTGATTTCTTTTATTATTCTATTGTACAATTATTGCTGTCTGTTTGCTGTCCTATCTTGTGTCTTATACTTTTCCAGTCCTATCCCGTGTCCTGATTTCCCTGGTCTGCCAGTCTGGAGTTTATGTGGCTTGCTCCCAGTATCTAGCTCTGGTTTTGACCACTGTTGCTCCTACTCCTGGCTGGCTGTTTATTCTGGTGCCATCTTGTCCAACATAGGCTCATTCTGAAAACGTAGTTCTATTTAAATTTCTGGAGATCGCAAATTATGTAGCCAGAGCTACGTATGGCTGCATTTCATTTTTAAAATGAAAGCTATGGGGCAGTATGACGCTGTTCCTTTTCATGCTTACCAGCTGACTGCTTACCTCTGTATGGACGGCTTTTCCGCTGTTATCAGTTTGTCCCGTTAGTTTGCCATGTATGTCAGTGGACTTGAGATGCAGAGAGGAATTCACCATGATAATGGGGTTTGAATCCAGCAAAGAATGATTCCAGAAAGCAGATAAGACAAAAACAGAAGCCAAAAAATAAAATAAACAAGTAAATAACAGGGTAAGAATGTGGTAAAATCTGAGAACGTGGTAAAAATCAGATGAGAGCTTTTTTTTTCTGGATTGCTTTTGAAAATTGTTGGTTGGGTTTAGGGAAGTGGGTGGGTGGGTTAATCAATACAATTGGTTGGAGTTAGAGAAGGAGGAGGGTGTGTCAGTCAGTCATTCAGTCAGTCAAACAGCCAGTTGACAGCGGCGTCTGGTAGTATTACATGAGAACAGCAGCCACGAATGGCACTTGAGAGAGAAATTTGAGATCTCAAAAAGCATACACAGCGACCTCTGGTGGATTTGCGAAAACTGCAAAAAAAAAAACGTAGTTCCTGGGACGTATTTGGTAGTCTCCAGAAATGTATAGAGGTACGTTTTCAGAATGAGCCTGGGTAGATCTTTTCCCTACCACTGGCTTTCCTGTGTTATCTCCCCTAGTGTTTGGACCTAGTCATCCCCTTGTCTGTCTACTTGTGCTTAATTCCATCAATAAATACTAGGGGTGTGACGAGATGCCTACTCCACGAGACGAGATGAGATACGAGATTGGGCTCACGAGAACGAGATGAGACGAGATTTTTACACTATTTTTAAGAAATCCTCAATGATGAAATATATTAATGGAAAATAGTCTTTTATTCAACTGGGAAAAAAATCCAAATCGCAAAACTACTTAGGAGCTTTCTTTAAATCAACTTGTAATGAATGTTATTTTACTTCTATTTTAATGAATTATATGCAGTAATAGACATGCAAACACTGTTAAATATTTTGGTAGTAGCCTATGTGAATGGAAAATAATATTTTCATATATAATTATATATATTTATAGGTGCTTTTTAAAAACATTTTAATGAATGGTATTTTATTTCTATTTAAATGATTTCTTTGTCATAAAGGACATGCAAACACTGCTAAATATTTAGCTATAAACTCAACCGACTGGCTTCTCCCCTGTACAATTTCACATCATATATCGAACTTATTTCCACACACTGAAACAAATATATGTTATTTTTTTGTATTTCACTTTTAATTTAATAAATGAGTTTCACTTTCATTTAGCAAAATATCCTTCAGGCCCCGTGACTCACTCTGAGCTACTGGATGCGATCATGCGAATATGAAGGACTGATAGGAGAGTTGTTTTAATGGAGTTTGATACCGCACGCAGAATAAAAAAAAAATCTGCTTTTCCTGGACAGTATAAACGTGTGTTCCCTGATGATGATGATGTGACGAGGAGTTCATTCAGTGAGTGTGTGTGTTTGTTTGCGCACGCTTAGAGATGTGTGCGTCTGTGGTGCTTTACTGAAACGTTTGGTGTGTAGGTCCTGTCGCAAAATGCGGCTAAAAGTCCTTCACAGTGTAGTTTCTTCACATAGTTTGATTACAACGTTTACATATCTGCACTTCAGTAATGCGACTAAAATAGGAATATTCCACATCGTAATTCCATTTGTGTTTTTGACGATTATGTCTTTCAGCATATCTGAAGTGCTATTCCATTGCATGGATATGAACTATAATGTGTGAGGCTGTAGTTGTAGCCTATTGGCTTGTTTCCACTGAGTGGTACAGTACGGTACGGTTCGGGTCGGTACGGGTCACCTTTATCAAGCTTGCGTTTCCACTACAAAGGGTACCCTTTTGGTGGGCGTGGTGTACTACAGAGAGTTTCAGTCAACGTCATTTTTGCTCGAATAAATGTCTACAGTAAAGCTGTACAGGTCGTTCACATTATTTGACAAGCTCTTCTAACCAAACAGATGCTTTAAACATATTAATACTTGTTTATAAATGTTTATTACTAACATTTCTATGAACATGATTTGATTATAACTGCAGATCAATGACAGTGTGACAGCATACTGTAACGTCTGCAATTATATAAAATAAATAAATAAATGCAACATATATGAACACATACAACCCCTTACAGTCTCCGATATGTTACCAATTACAGAAAAACTACACACAGCATACATTTAGTCCTTATTTCAGTTCAAAAACAACACGCAACATATACAGTAACCCACAGTCAGAGCTAACCTCTCATCTGTGTCTGTAATCTTCAGCAGCACATGTAGCCTCTGTTAGAGAGAATTTTTGTCATTCCGAGTTCATAATAGTCCAAAAGGTGATGATAAACATGGCAGATTTTTCAGGTTGCTGAAACTATTTGCTCCTGTCAGGAATCCTTGTAATCCTGTCGGGCTTCTCCTTTTTTCCGCGCTTTTACTCTCGCGTTTGTCCTTTTCTTTCTGAATGGATCAGACGTCGAAGACGCTTCATTAATCACACACACACGTTATTATTGTCAGCTCAAGAGGTTTGTTATATCAAATCTTGACGCAATCGCGGACTCCCTGGAGAAAGCAAAAAATCGCTCGCACTTTTAGACTTTTAGACGGCCTCATAAAACAACAACAGGACACGGCAGATTCTTGGCTTTGTGGCTGTTCATCAAGACAACGACAATGTTTGTTTTGAGCCCGAGTCATCCATGTATCGTTATTATAATGCATATAGTTGTCTCGGCTGTGCATTTAAAAACATGGCGGCTCCATTGCGCGTGTAGCTCCACCTTTTAGTACCCTTTCTCGTCTTTGGTACCCTTTCAAAGGGTGCCGAAAAAGTGGTACGGTACGGATCGGTTCGGTACGCTTTTGACAGTGGAAACGGCCATAAAAGCGTACCGAACCGATCCGTACCGTACTGTACCACTCAGTGGAAAGGGGCCATATGTTGGATGCGGCACCTGCTGAACTCCGGTGAAAAAAGCGGTTACGTCACACTCTGAGGCCAGCCTGGGTTGCCAGGTGTGTGCAAAGCATTTTATTTGCAGATCAAATCCAATCCTGCCTCCAATCGTCAATGCTCATTTCGCCCTCACGCTCCATCCTAACATCACAACTCACGAGACAACTTTTCACCTCGACGAGAAATCTTTAGAAACGAGAAATCGAGAAATCGCGATTTAATCTTGCGAGATCTCGTCGTACGAGATCTTGTCACACCCCTAATAAATACCTTTGTTTTGTTCATTGCTGAAACTGGGTCCGCTTTCTTGCAACCAACCATGGCAAAGAGCTAGTATTGGCAAATGCAGTATAAAAATTAAATAAAAGAAATAACTCACCAGTTATTCACCAATAGAAAACCCTGTTTTTGAAACAAAAAACACACAAATAAATATAAATACATACATTTACTAAATAAAACACAATCTGGGTAGTTTCCTATCCACAAACCATGTGCACAATTCTTAATGCAAAAAAACAACTAACAAGCGATCAATCAAAACTAACCTCCTAATCTAAGAGCTCAGAGTAAAGTGTTCCTCATTAAGAGGGCTTTCACCATCAGATCAATAATACACTCTAGATTTTCAGCCTTATACTCACAAACAGAAAAACAAGTGTTAAAGCAAGAGCTGCGAGACTCTTTTATTATTATTTTTTCCTCGATTTACCTGAGATACGAGTGCAGCCTTGTCTGTGTGAAAAACATAGAACATTCAATCAAATGAAAACAGTGGGAGAGAAGCTGCCGAGGGTCTCCATCCCATCAGCATCTAGTCACCCCGCATTCATTTCAATAATAAACACAGACAGAGACCGAAAAGAGCACATTCAAGACTTTGATGCAGGATTAATGTTTTGAGATGAAGAGAGAGAAGAAAGGATAGAGAGAGAGGAGATAGAGTACTGGCAGCACATTGGGGCAGATTACTGAGGTATATGAGCTTCACGCAAATCCATAAAGCTAATATCAAAGCAGCAGCTGCAGGAGATTCTCCCATGCAGAGAGGACAGAACATGTCAGGACACAAGCTAAAAGCAAAAAGATAAATGCAATCATCTAAATGGCAACTGGGGGAGTGTGTGCCTGTGTGTGTGTGTGTGTGTGTGTGTGTGTGTGTGTGTGTGTGTGTGTGTGTGTGTG
>CAIGQZ010032280.1:1748362-1773314 GCA_903798205.1 Danio tinwini | reverse complement strand
AATAATAATAATAATAATAATAATAATAATAATAATAATAATAATAATAATAATAGCAATAATAATAATAATACCTTAAATTTATATAGCACTTTTTTGAACACTCAAAGCACTTTACACATTTTTGAGGGGAATCTCCTCATCCATCACCAGTGTGCAGCATCTACCTGGATGACGAAACGGCAGCCATATTGCACCAGACTGCACACCACACACCAGCTGATTGGTGACTCTTTTTCTTAAGGTAACTTAAGAAGAACCAGCTGTTATCAACCATCTTGGTGAACTTCTGTCGTTGCACAATAGAGAGCATCCTGACCAACTGTGTCACAGTCTGATATGGAAGCTGCTCTGTTGCTGAGCATAAAGCACTGCAGTGAGTGATGAAAACTTGTACATGGTGTAATGACAATACCGTTAAATCTAATCTATTTTAACAATTCCCTAAATAAGATAGTTCCCTAAAAACAAACATTGATCAAAATGATTCTGTGATGTAAATATAAATACTATATTACGTTTGGTTCTTTAAGTGAAGTTTATTTATAAACAAATTTCAAGAGGATTACGTGCCTATGATTGCTTGCAGCCGGCCCTGCATTATTCAATTCGTGATTCACCAATCAGACGATTCCTAAGCCACTATAAATACCCTAGGTTCCAAATCACAGCTATCTTAGTTTTGAAGAATCCCCCCTTCCACCCGTACTCTTCCTCCTTTCCTGGATGGGTGGCACGGTGGCCCAGTGGTTAGCACTGTTGCCTCACAGCAAGAACGTCACTGGTTCTAGTCCTTACCAAGCCAGCCAATGTTTCTGTGTGGAGTTTACATGTTCTCCCCGTGTTCACGTGGGTTTTCTCCGGGTTGCCCGGTTTCCTCCCACCGTCCGAAAACATGCAACTTAAGTTAATTGACTAATCTAAATTGGCAGCATAGACATGCTCCTAGTAAGAAGTTATATCTTATAAGCAATCACTATCTGTTCATTAGCTACTACAGCAGGGGAGTTCTCGAGATCTACCTGAGCTCAAACTCCCCTCTCGCCTTGCAAAAGGGAAGGAGCCCCGGGCTCGAGGATCTTATGAGCTCAGGGCTCTCTCCCGGGACAGCATGCCAAACAAGCTTTATAATCAATCATCAGCTAAGTGTGAACTCTTGAAAGTACACTGTAAAAAATCCTGGTTGCCTTAATTTTTTTAAGCTGAATCATATTAACCTTATGAGTCCATTGAACTTATATTTTGTTAAGCTGACTTAAAACTGCTTGCATAAATTATAAAATTAAGCTAGAACATTATTAATTTAATTTAATAAGTTACAATGAACTAAAACATATGCTGTCATGACTAATTTTTCATATAACTTTTTACAGTGTACTTTTCTTTGAGCAGTTTGAAATATTATAATAATCTAAAGAACCCTTTTCCACTTTAAGAAAGCTATAGTAATAGCAAAATTGTGAAATAGCTATTTATGTATCCAAATGTGCATACCTGTATATAGTAATGCATAAAACAAGCCCTAATGATACCAGCCAGATATATGCACAACCCATGTGTTTTAAGGGTGGTGACTGTGGTGATTTGTAAAATGGCAGTGGAGTAGGGACACATTTTATTTATCTAATATTGTCATACAGCTGTTGCATCTGAGGTGCTTTATGACATTACAACAGTAAGTCTAGAATGTTTAACTTTTTCTCTTCCTCCATGTGACATTGTGACATTGGCCAATAGAAGAAAACCTAGCTTGGAAACACAATAGTATTAAAAATTGGCAATAGTATTGGTGTAATCAGGGCTTAATTTGTGCTGGAAAAAGCTGGATTTGGCACCTCTAAAATCTGATCCGGCACCTCATTTTACCGATTCTCCTCCTTACACACCACCCCCGCTCTTCACTTTTTTCCGTGACTCCCCAACCCTCTTCACTTTTGTCCAGCCCAAATTACCACCCCACCCGCTCTTCACTTTCGTACCTGACACCAACACCAAGCCCCCCACCCCCCCGGCGCTCTTCACTTTAGTCTACGACACCTCTCCCTTCTCTGGTAACATGTCGGATCCGTTACCCTAATTTGCTCTGGGACCTCGCAATTTACAAATTATGCACTAGATGTAATGTATTAACAGTTGGGTTTCACATTTTTGTGGGGGCCTTTTCTAAAACAACCAGTACGAAACTAAAAGATCAATTGTCAGATTGAGAATCAAGGGTGGATTACAAAGTTTGGAATCTTTAAGAGCCTTTTTCAGTTTAAAACAGCTAATTAATTTGACTTCGGCTTGCTAACAAAGATCAGAATTCTGTTATGTGTTTAAAAAACAGCTTCTTTTTATCAGTATAATTTCAAGCAATTGGTTATGATATGTTATGCTCCAAATAAAGCCACAGGCTATATGTAAACGCATAGCTGATTATTACATTTGATTAGTTTGAAGGCACAGTATGCAAAATATTTTCATTAAAATATCTAAAAAACATTAAACAGTGTTATATTTGTTTCTGATTAATATAGTTACATTATCCCAAATGTTTAAAAGAATATTTAATTCAGAGAAATATTTTAACAAGTGATGTGGAAAGTGTCCTGCTATGCTAATGTAACACAATCTCATGGCAATTTGTAACTTTTTGTTGTAGTGGCTAATTCGTAGGATTGCATTCGTAAAATTTAGCGCAATTTTCTCACCCCCCAATGATGGTTTTGGCAGTGGGGTTGGGTGCTTCCTCTCATCCATTTTCGTACAAATTCATACAAATTAGCCCCTAAACTGACAAAATATAAAATAGTTAGGTTTCCTCATGAGATTAGGCTGGCTAATGATCATACACCCTCAATTTCAGGTTTGATTTCAGCAAGAGGAAGTAATGAAAACAACTCCCATGATTCCACACTCAGCCAATTCAATTCAATTCCTCTTTCTTTCTATATCTCTTTTTCCTCAATGTAGATTGTGTCAAAGATTTCAGAGTTAAAGTTATTTTAGTTCAGTTCAGTGTGGTTTACAGTTTTTTTCTGTCGCTTAGGTGCATTTCTCACAACACTATTTATATTTGCACAACAGTTAATGCATTTCCCCTTCATAGGGAACTCCAACGTGTGTCTGTAAACAGACTTTTGGGAGTACTTCAGAGGACCAATCGCTTCTGATGATAAGAAAACGGGCCAATGAAATGCCAATTGAATTGGCGGAGCTGAGCTCCACAGCTGTGGCTGATGAGCTCATCAGGGCTATATAAGCCAGCTGCTGGAGTCAGATCCTCAGAATTGTTGCTTCAGAGCCGATCGTGAGCTGAACAACTTCTGCTGAGCTGACTTCCAGAGAAGGAAGCCTTACCTTCACCAGTGCGGAAGCAAGACGTGCGAGTGGCGGGCTGGGTTTCCCGTCCTCCGGGCGTTTCGCTGGTGATCTAAAAGAGATTTTCCTAAGAGAGCAACACAGTCAATCAACACGTCTTTTTCAAGACGCTGTTCTGACTGTGCGTTTCTGGATGCGGTGGTTCCTATCTCCGGATGATGGGCACGGGTATCGCATGACAGGTCTGGGGGTCCAGCATGTCGGTGCGGTGCCCGCGGACAGCTTATGCTCTCACTGCGAGGGCGTGGTTGTTGCATTGCTGAGATCGCGGCTTCGGCCACCCCCGTTGCTCCCCGTGAAAGCGGTTAGCACGCGGGCAGATCTGAGGATCACAGTGGGGGTTTATCCGTCGTTTCCGGGCCCGCGGACCCCCCACTCCTCCACAGCGTGCCCCATCCAAGCTTCGGGCGGTTGTACGGTTCATCCCCCGGGATGCCCGCGCCTCCGCCTGATGACACCGGAGATCAAAGGTCCATCGCGACATCGGAGGGCGAGCTGTTATGCTCGGATGACAGACTGGGCTCGCTTCCATCCCACGGGGTGCAATGCGCAGTCACGGTTCTCGAATCAGACGTAACAGCTGCGCTTCCTGGGCTGCTTCGGCAGTGCGGCTGGAGATGGCTTGTCCCCCAGTCTTACCGCCGGACCGACTAGAGGGTGTGACGTGTGGGCTGTCTTAATCTTCCAGCCCCCGTCCCCTTCTTCCCAGGGGCGCACAGTGAGCACACGCTGGCATAGAGGGCGTTTTTCTCTGCCCGGTTCACGTGTGTTTCCGCCTTCACCTCCCTTAATGGCGAGGCGGCCAGTGGGTACGAAGCTACTTCCTCAGGTGGTGGGCGCCGCCACCTGGAGGGGTAAGCTGAGACCCCCGTCTAAGGCGGGTGGGTTATCTGTGTCTATCAAGGCCAGAGCCCACACCGCTGCGGGCCATGCCGCTTCTGCCGTGCCCCACGGCCTCCTGGCTGTGCTGCACAGGGGCGGTTCTTCCCCAGGCTTATGCGTAAGCATCTCACAGCGATCGACTATGCTCTCATGACATTCAAGTCGGCCGTCCGTGCCCTGGGGAAGACGATGGCCACATAGTGGTCCGGAAATGCCACCCTGGCTTGCCCTGTAGATATGCGCCGCGCTGACAAAGTACGCTTTCTTAGTGTGCCCATATCCCAGGCAGGCCTTCTCGGCGACACCACCGGGGATTTTACCCAGGAATCCTCAGTGGTGAAAGATCAGCCGTGCGCGATGGAGCAGGTCATCTCTTGGTGGGCTCTCCCTATCAGACCTGTCCGCGCTGGCTGCTCCTCGCCGAGTGCGCTCTTCCCGCCCGCGGGGAGTTGACGCTCCCGTCACAGGTCGCCGTTAAGTCCAATAACTGGACTGCGAAGCGAACCTGAGGCAGGCCACTTGGAGAGGAGGAGAACCGTTCTTTCCCCGGTGGAGGCCGGGGCTCCCCCGCGAATGTATAATGAGTAGCGATCCGAAAAGAGTGGCTTTTCCTCCCTCTGGGTGTGGAAGCCCAATTGCTGCCAGCATGGGACGCACTGCCTTCCAGCTCTCAGCTTTGGTGCATTTCGCCACAGGCTTGAGGGCGCCAGAGGATGAGCTCCTTTCTCGCACCTCCAGCCACTCCGCGGGATCCTGGGAGTAAGGTAAGAGTCAATCTCTTATTTTCACCTCTTCCTCGGGACGCTCTGCTTCCCAGGATGAGCACTCCCCATCCCGAAGCTGCCCCTTCGCGGGTACGTCAGCGATCGTTCCGGGTATGCTGCTAGTTAGCGGGCTCTGTCAGTCTGGTTAGCGCTGCTCAGCCCGCGCAGTAGCTCAGGGGGACGGTCAGACTCGGCTATGCGTTTCAATTCGCTGTTGGCCTCCCGAGTGCACGAGTGTGTATTTAAGCGATCGTCGCTATGCCACTCCCTGTCTCGCGTGAGAAGATTATTATCCTCCTGGCGAAGGATATAATCAAGCCAGTCCTCCAGCCGAGATGAAGAGCGGGTTACGCCCCCCTTCATCGTATCCAGAAAGCGGTGGGTTATACCAATCCTATCTGCGTGTTTTGATCTGTCATCTGTTCAGGATGTCTATCAAGATGCTCATGCAGAAACGCATCCCCCAGTGCGTCCGTCCATGGGATTGGTTGCAGCTATAGACCTGAAGGACGCTCGCTCCATGTCTCGCTCTCTCCCTCCTTATACTGTGATTTTTTTTTCCGGTGTTCGACGGGGGGCCGAACAGGGTGGCAACAGTCCTCCCATTCGGGCTGTCCCTGTTTCCATGCGTGGAGGATGCCCTGTGCGTCTTAGCGCACGCGCATCTGCATTTTTTGATTATTCATTGACTATTTTTAGATCTCTGAACTGATCGATTATGCACAGGGACCTGGTGCTCCGGCACCTCAGCCTGTTTGGGTTTTGGGTCAACCGAGTATGAGCGGGCTCTCCCCCGGGCAGAGCTTCTCTCATCTCGGGTTGGAGCTGGACTCGGTCTGCATCACAGTGCGCTCTTAGCGCGCTGGGCTAGCGCTGTCCTGTCTGATTAATTCGGCAGTTATATTGGTCTCACTGAAATTATTCAGAGGCTCCTGGGGCATATGACATTTGTAGCCGCTATCACGCTGCTCAATTGTTCATATGAGACTAATTCAGCGCTGGCTTCGCGATCGGGTCCCCAGATGGGCATGGCACGCGGAGAGGCACCGGGTTTACGTCACCACGCTGTGTCTCCGCACCTTCAGCCCCTGGATGGATCTTGCCTTCTACGGGCCTGAGTGCCCTTAGAACAAGTATCCAGTGATGCTGTCATCTTGACAGATGTTTCCAGTATGGGCTGGCGGGCTGTGTGTATCGAGCATGCAGCTGCAGGTTCGTAAACCGGACCCAGGTTGCATTGGCATTTCAACTGCCTGGAGCTGTTGGCATTGTTTTTCACTCTCCGCCGGTCACTACCGAAGCGGGAGGGGAAACGCGTGTTGGTTAGGACGGCCAGCATGGCTGCGATGGCATACATCAACCGTTCGGGCGGTGTTAGCCACCTCAGCATGTCTCAGTTTGCTCGCCATCCGCTCCTCCGGAGTCTTGCGGCTAAATAGCTGCGCGCCGTTCATATCCTGTACAAGCTCTCCATGCCAGCTACAAGCTCTCAGGACTGCTATGTTTCAGGAGAACGGAGACTCCACCCCGGCACGTTCCAGCTGTTATGGGCACGCTTCAGAGAAGCCCAGGTCATCCTGCTGTTTCTCCCGAGCGGCCCTTCGCTGGCTGCCTTTTCTGCTCCGCACAAAGGCGCTGGCTCTCAGCTGGCCCCGGGTTACGCAATATGCGTTCTTTCCCCAGTGAGCCTGCTCGCACAGACACTACTTACACTGTGCAAAGTTGGGGAGACGAGGAGCGGGTCTTGCTCGTTGCGCCTCTCTGGCCCAACCGGACCCGAGTTTTCAGAACTCACACTCCTCGTGATGGCCCTCCCTGATGAATTCCCCGGAAAAAGCACTTCCTTTTTCTGGGACGGGCACCCCCTGGCACCCGTGCAGGGCTCTGAAGCCTCTTTGGATGGTTTCCAGACAGAGCGCGGTGGACTTAGGTGACTTATCAGTGTGATAGTTAACACCGTCACTACAGGCTAGAGCGCCTTATTAGGTATGCCTATGTTCTGCAGTGGAGTCTATTCGTTGTGTGGGAATTCTCTCTGAGAAAACCCCCGGACATGCCAGATTAGTGTTGTGTTTTCTTCCTTCAGGATAGCTGGAGCGCTGGCTGTCTCCCTCCACACTGAAGGTTTGGCGTGTGATCATCCGCGTTTTTAATGCGGATGATAGCGCGCTGGGAAAGCATAACCTCTTCAGCCGGTTTCTCAGAGGCGTGTGGCGCGTGATGATAATCCATCCCCGCCCCCTCTCTCACCCTCTTGGGATCTGTCTAGCCCTAGCAGTTATGATTAGGTCCGTTGAGCCACTCGATCAGTATATATACGTTCTGTCCCTTTAGGCAGCTCTGCTGATCGCGTTGGTATCAGGAGGGTTAAGATTCCGGTGGCATTTTCGGTCAGCGAATTGTGCCAGTAATTGGGCCGACCTACTCTCACGTTTAAATACCTGAGACCTCGGTTCACCTTGTGCCAAGGCTTCTACCACCCCCCTTTTTTTATTAGGTGGTGAGCCTGCAAGCGCTGCCTGCGGAGGAGGCAGACTCAGCCTTTTCATTGCTATGTCCGCGCACTGCGCTTAACGTGACATGTAAGCATACGCAGCTCTTTTCTGTTATGATCAGCAGAAGGGAAGTGCTGTATTAAAATAGAGGTTGGTCCATTTTTTAATTTATGCCATCACCCTCGCTTCATGTGCCAGGGCGAGCTGTGTTCCCCGGGAGAGAGAGCACACTTAATAATAATAATATAATAAGCGGTGCCTCCTTTTCGGCGTGAGTAAACAGCGCCTCTTAACAGATCATGTCGAGCTGCTGGCTGGGCGACACCTAACACATTATCGAGATTATTTCTCGAGTGGAGTCACTTTCCTCCTGGTTACTGGTTACCCCAGTCAATCGAGAGGAAATTAAGCTCGGTGTCAATAAACGCTTGCTGCGCCAGGCTCCCTAACCCGGAGATGCGTGCGCATTTTCTATTCTACTAGTAAGTTTCCCTTTTCAGGCGAACCCTAGAGAATTCCTCCGAGGCCCCCAGCACCTGACTCAGCGGAGGAGTCGAGTGCTTGGCTCAGTGTGTAGTCTGGTACGCCCATCTGGTCTACCCGCATACTGAGGTTCGGTGCCAGCTATGTGCATTCCCCTGTCTAGGTGATGCCATATGCATTATCCACCATGGTGTGTTCCCCCTATTCAGGCGGACCCATGTCTTCCCTAACCGCTAACCAGCTTATCATATGTAGCACTCCCCCTCAATAGGGCTAGTCCATATGCTCTCTTACCATCAAGTCTCCCCCTCCGGGTAGCAGGTGGTCTCCGCAGCGTCCTCCCCCTTTGGGGACTGGCACGCTTTCCCAACGTACTGTCGTATCTCTAAAATCCCTAGTCTATATTAGCTAGGTAAAAGCTCAATTACGACCCCCGATCTAAATTGTATTATTCCCATGTAATGGTAATTTTTGGGCCTAGGGGACGTTGGAAGGTTGCGCTTTTGGTGATGTCAGTGCGCTTATGCATTGCTTGGCAAACTGCACATCAGGAGCGTGACGGGCTAAGCTGCTGTGGCGCTTTCCAGAACATCTCCCAAAAGTCTGTTTACAGACACACGTTGGAGTTCCCTATGAAGGGGAACGTCTGGTTACGTCCGTAACCCTCGTTCCCCGAATAAGGGAACGGAGACGTGTGTCTCCACTGCCACAGCACCTAAGTCTCCAGCTGGGAGCTGAGTGATCGGCTCTTCAGCGGGCAATTCTGAGGATCTGACTCCAGCAGCTGGCTTATATAGCCCTGATGAGCTCATCAGCCACAGCTGTGGAGCTCAGCTCCGCCAATTCAATTGACATTTCATTGGCCCGTTTTCTTATCATCAGAAGCGATTGGTCGTCTGAAGTACTCCCAAAAGTCTGTTTACAGACACACGTCTCCGTTCCCTTATTCGGGGAACGAGGGTTACGGACGTAACCAGACGTTCTCAAAACAATTAGTCAATTGTGCACATCATCGTAGCAGTTTCTTATTCCTTCCAACAAATTGCAAATGCTTTTGGACATGCATCAATTGCTTTCATACAACTCTCTGCTGTTTGTAACATTATCATTTGCATATGTCATGTCAGTCAAAATTAACTAAACTTGTGGATGCTGAATAGTCATTCCATATAAACCTGTCATTTCATTACTTGAGTCATTACATACAAAAACGTTGAACTAGTTGTCAAAATCTGTCAAGCTCATTTTATTTAAAAACTTTAAATCTTTGTTTTTCTGAAAATTTCTTGTAAATTGAACAATTATATGAATGATTTACAGACCTGTGTATGTTGTAGGTTCAGTTCCAATATGTACTGCAATATTGTTTACAGTTGTGCACAGCTCTACCCAAAGTAGTTTATGATTGCTGTGAATAAGGGTGTATGCATTCTTTTGCACAATGCTGTGAATAAATTAGAATTGTAAAGAGCAAATGTAGTAAAATTGTGAAACATACATATTCAGTGTCTTGTACTCAGATACCTCACTAAATGCAGTAATGTCTAACTTTACTGTAGTTTTCAAATGGCTGTGCAAATAGTATATAGTGCTGTCTTGAGCATTTTCAGGACGTGTCACCAATATCTGACTTTTTTGCTTTGGAAAAAATGACTGTCATAAACTGTCATAATGAAAACATGACTAAGCCATTTGACTATCTCGTTTATAAACAATGGTGGCAGGACTTTTCATCTTGATGACACTGACACTTTCATTGACTTGAATACTTGTTTTTGAGGAATGAGCTCTCCATTTTGAGCAAGTGACACGCTTTTGCAGATTATCCACTAGATTTTGGAGCTTGTACTAATTGTTTTGAGAAATGCATTAACTGTTGTGCAAATGTAAATAATGTTATGATAAATGCACCAAAGCCACTGAGAAAAACTGTAAAGTTCAGTTCATTGCTGTTTAGTCACACCATCATCAAACTACACCTTTGTTTGTTGTGAATATATGTCCTCTAGTTTAAATTAAACATTGTTCCATTAAGATAATGGTGTTTGTTTTTACCATTTAAATTTTAGATCGTGCATGTCAAATAGCAAACAACTTACAGTGAATTATACCAATATCTACTAATATCTAAGTCTTGCACATAATGCAAACTGGAAGGGTGAGATAATTCATTTTAGAAAAGAAAAAAAAAGAATCATAATAACCGCAGGGAATTGATAATTGGAATCGAGACCACAGTTTCCAGGACAAGTAACTGGAATTGGACATTACTATCAGACCTTTTATCAGACAGTCGAGAGCTGAATTTTCTGCCCATCATGTCACTGACAGATATGGAGAAAGAGGGAGAGGCTGGCTGTAATTTAAGGCATTAAATATGAATCATGGATGAAATTATAGAGAGCAGGGTGGCTTGTGGCCAGACTCTCCCTTCTCCACCTGCAAGGACATGACACAGAGAGGTGCCGCGTCCTCAGGATGGAAGACAATAAATTAAAAAACTGAGGGATAGATGGAGAGGGAGAAAGAGGTGGAAGCTACATGGTTTGGAGCTACATATAAGAAAATTAGATGCAGTATGTGCTGATGTACTGAGAAGCCAAAGTGCACTGTACTGTAAAATGCTGGGTTCCACACAATTTCTTTATGTTGTCCCAACACACATTGATTAAGTTAACTTAATTGTTTTATATATTTGTGTAGATTGAATATAAAACAATTAATTTGTGCCCAAAAAAACTTTTTGGGGGGTTGAATTTGGGTTGTTTCAACTCATTTTAAATAAGCAGTTTGAACAAGCAACATTTCTTTTGTGTGTATTGAAGAAGTTGCTAGAAAGAAAACACAGAATTAGTATTAGATTCAGATTCAAGAGTAAAAGAGTAGAAAGGAAATGAAGTTGATGGCAAAAGTAGAACATTAATTCATTAATTTTCCTTCAGCTTAGTCTGTATTTCCAAGGTCTTCACAGCGAAATGAACCGGCAACTATTCCAGCATATGTTTTATGCAGCCAGCCATAACCCAGTAATTGGAAACCTCCATACACTCTCACATTCACACATACACATACAGCACAGCCAATTTAATTTATTCAAATAAATTAATTATTCAATTAATTTTATTCAATTCAAATGAATAAATTCAATATGTCTTTGGAATGTGGGGGAAACAGAAGAACCCGGAGGAAACCCATGCGAACACGGGGAGAACATGCAAACTCCACACAGATATGCCAACTGGCCCAGCTGGGACTCGAACCAGCAACCTTCTTGCTGTGAGGCAACAGTGCTAACCACTGAGTTGTCCAGAAGTAGAACAAACTATACGAAATCCCAGAAACATGTTAAAAAAACTATATCTAAATTAAATACATTACAGAAAAAGTGTGTTTTAAAAAGTAATCTACACCTTTTCAGAAAAAAATGTATTAAACTGATCAAAAGTGAGAGTAGAAAATTTAACAATGTTACAAAAAAATGTAAAAATAAATAAACCAATAAATCAAATAATCCTGAAAATGCGTTTTTTTTTCTTTCTTCAATGCAGATAGTAGTAAGTAACATAAACAAACATCTGTTATGGGTTTTTGAAAATGACCTTCCATGCAGTGTGTAACAGCTCTAAGTAAAGTGAAATATCCAGCTAAGGGTTAAATCTGAAAGTGCACCGTGTTTAAAACTTTTGATTCATCTATAAAAGAGTCGACTCATAGTCCTTTAAATGAATCGTCTTGATAACGAGTCTTTAGCCATTTTGGCGTGACGTGGATAAAGAACTTATCAAACCAGCAAACCCGGGAAAATTTAAACCCCCGGTCTCGCCCACAAACACAGTAGCAAGAAAAAAAAAAAAGGAGAAAAAGAACACTGTAGCAGACACCGGTTATATGTGGTTGTGGTTATAAATATGGGAGATGGGTAGGAAAAGGGGAGTGTTAGTATGCTCACACATACAGTCTGCACTCTGACTACTACAAAATTGTTGATAAGCCGTGGTGGCATTTCTCTCAATCTCTTGCGCTGAACACAGTCAACCAATCGCAACAGACTGTCATCGGTCCAATCAGCGCAGATTAGCATCGTGCCAAAGAGGGGTTTGGGATCAAATGAATCGCTAAACGATTCATATGGGAGTCGCTGGGGTAATTAGGTAAAAATAAATGCATATTATAAGACAATGAAAGTGTTTTTTGACCTTGCATGCATATTAGCCTGTTGTTGGACACCTCCAAAACCAAAATATGACCTATTTTAATGTATAATAGGGGCTCATTAAAATAGCTTAGAATTTAGGTAGTATTTAATTTATTACTTTTTTTATTATATAGATAAAATCATACCATTATTGTTTGGTTGTATTTCGATCAACATTGTCACTGAAAAAATAAGATACACTGTAAAAGTGGTCCAGTAAGCTAACTGGGGTGGCAAATCTGGAGGCAGTGTACACCAAGCAGCTAAAGAGAATTACACATTCAATTTTAAGTGACATTGCTCATTCCCTACATTCAGTTTCAGCTCCTTCCTTCTGTTTACAGGTTTTAGTATCAAGTTATAGAACTTAACGATACAAAAATAGTTCCATACCAGCAGCCATTACACATTTAAATAAGGAATGGGCTGCGTCCAAAACCGCCTACTACTCAGTAGGTAGTGCATTTGAATTTAAACCTACTACTTTGCCGTTAGAAAAGTACATTCTATACAGTATGAATGGGAGAAGTATGAATGAAAGTCGGATGTACTACATCCGCCATTTTGTCATGGTCAAGTGATCTACCTGCGTCAGTTGCGTCGCTTCACTCCAATTCATGAATTCTCTCGCGGGGCATCATGGGATAGCGCAGCATGCATGGGATGCGCACTTCAGATTCTCGCCGGAAGTAGTAAGTCATCCGGGTTCTTCTCGCATACTGATTTTTTAATTTTATGAATTCGGACATACTACTTGGCTCGCATACTGATTTTAGCATACTGTATAGTGTGGAAGTATGTAGTTTCAGACTAAAGCAGAGGTATTTCTGTGACTTGACTATTTTACATTTTATAGATTGGGGGTGGACACTTTAAGAGATTATTTATTCTTTATTGTTTTATTTTTAATTTGTTTTATATTTTTGGAAGAGTGTTTTGTTTATGTTTTAGGTCTTTGTGTCCATTTGTTGTTGTCACTATGTCACTCCCCTATGTTGTTGTCACTATGTTTTTTGTGTGGCTCTTGTTATGAACTCATGACTGCAAACCAAATCTACCTTCAGGTATGAATAAAGTAAACTAACCTAACTTATTATTGAAGTATGTTAAAAAAAATATATATATATATATATTACAGTCTTTTTCAACTTTAATTGCCCCTTCTTTTTCATTTATTGTGAAATTTTTATAATTTTTTATTAACACTGAATACAAATTTTAAAAAAGATTTTAAAAAAGATTACAAATAAATATCTCAAGTCTTTCTACTACAAAATGTAATGTTACTTTACTGTGTTAAGTACCCTTTTATTGCAATTATTTGTAAAATTTCTTTCTGAAAAATATAAATACACAATTTTTTATGTATTTATACGGTAAATCTCATACATTATAATGCATTGAAAATACATATATAATATAGCTGTAAAATTGCTGGGAAGATAAAGGTAACTCTACAACTCTTCTTATCTTCAACACCATTTCTAGAAACATCAAAGTGTTTAATGCTGATACCTTTAGGTCCCAACACTGCTGATAGCCCACCCCAAAATGCAAGGGAACATTAGACAGCACCTGGATTGCAAATTAAAAAGCATATTTTCATTCTACAGATTAAGTAGCCTGTTGCTGTGGGCAAAGATAAATCATTGATAAAATATGACTTATGCAGCATTCATGAGACATCTCGTCCCAGCATGAGCGGCAGGTTCAGGGCGAGGGGCATGCGTGAGACAGAATCTGATAAAATACTCATGAACAAATCAGCTTAGCTTAGCTTAGCTGTTGTGAAGTTTGCTTTAGGTTTGGTGAAGTGCAATGATGGTTCCATTCAGAAATTCCATTGACTGTAAACAGCTAAATGTCAACTTTAATTCTCAGGAGGATTACTAGGGGATTAGTTAAAGTTATGTGATGAGTGGTGTGGGGACAAGAGCCATGGGAACTGAGCAAAACTAGTGGTGCACGAGGTAAATATTGAAAATATGCTTTTGGTTATAATTTTTTTTTCATGATTCTGTTCAGATATTATGTTGACTGTAAATAACTTTGTAGTTACAGTGAAGATCAAAGTGCAACCTACAATGACCCAAACTTCGAGGTCACTGCTTAATCTCATTTAAAGTTATAATAAGTGGAATAAAGAGCAAGTTTAAGTAATTTTCATGAGCTACATATATAATAAAGCCCAGTATAAAACCTTGAATGAAATATTTGAAAAAGATACACTGATCAACATTAGAAAACAGAAAAACATTAGAAAACTTGTAGATTCCTCCCAGTAATTGGTGTTAATTATCTGACAATCCCTATTTAAAGAAGATGGCCATTCTGCATGTTTGATTTCTAGAATACTGCATTTGACAATGTCACTAAATCATACAAGTCCCCAAAAGGGCTGCTTGTCTACAAAAAACAAACACACAGGAGAACAGAATGTAGAGCATCTTATAAGGCAAACAGTTCAACAATGCATTGCTCACTAGTTCAGCTATAACAGGTTAAGAATCTCAGTGTCTTGACATTTAAGTGAATTTGGACTAAAAGGTCACTCTGTGGTAACCAAACGATTTATCAGCAGACAGAATCAAAAGACTGGACCAGCCATTGCTGAGGAGCATGTTGAGTGAACAGAAAACTGATGGAAAGTTCACTGCAAGCAAAGATGTGCTGAAGTCATTCTAAGCAAGGATGTGTAATATATATTTACCACTAATCTTTGACTGCTGTAACCTTTAGACAGGGCTGGACTGGGGCAAAAAAAATCTGACCTGGCATTTTGGGCCAGAGCGGCCCACTACATACAATCAAAATGCTACCCATCTGTGCATGACCAATATGTTTATCAACTCCTATTTTATAAAAAAAAAAGCACAAAAGCCATATATATGAAATAAATAAATAAATAAATAAATAAATACAGACATAAATCTCAATTTAATTTCTGTATACTGCCCATAAAGATTCCTGATAGGTACTAAAAAATACATTATTCATTCATTCATTTATTTTCTTTCAGCATACAGTAGTCCTTTATTTATCAGGAGTTGCCACAGCAGCATGAACCGCCAACTATTCCAGCATATGTTTTATGCAGCAGATGCCCTTCCAGCCACAACCCAGTATCGGAAAACACCCATACACACTCATTCACACACACTCATACACTACAGCCAATTTAGCTTACTCAATACCCTATTCACTCATCCTATATTAAATGAAAACATAACAAAAACTGCCTGCTGAGTCTGGTGCATGGGTTAATTTTCAAAGGGAATAGTGTACTTTATAACCTCATTCACTGCATCCTGTTTGCTGTTTCATCTTAACAATGAAAACATAATATAAGGAAATTTATTTCATTTTGATATTATGATTAACAGACACCAAACGGCCTCATGTAGCTACATATTTAAATGACCGTCATCTTCACTCTATGCATATTAATAACAAAACAGCCTATAACATAACTGCCTCTTTAATTTTCATTAAAAAATACAAACTTTACCCTGTCTCTTTTGCTGAATATCAGTTTAAATAATCAATAATGGCCATTGTAAAAGTATAACGTAAAATAAATGTATACAATAAAGACAAGCAATCAGTTAATGTGCAGAATTAGTGTACGTGGTTACATAAATTAATATATTAACTTATTTTTGCACTGAACAAAACAAAGTTACCTGAGAACTAGTAATTGATTCAAAAGACCGAAGAGTCGTTAGACAGAGACAACAAGATGAATTCAATATCACGTTTAACAACTATATAGTGAGATGAGATCTAGCAGATCTTTGATGAACTGTCCGACATGCATTCTCTCATCTGGGGTTTTATGCTCAAAGCACCCACTGACCTACTGGCTGCAGCTCATGACAGTGTGTGTGTGTGGTCACGTGATGTGAGTTTTTAGCCGTGTAGTATGGACGGAGAACTTTTCAGAACCGCTAAACGAAACGCCAGTGTGTTTCCCGCAATTTCTTTGTGCTCACCGATGTTGCACGCTCACACAGAGCCCAAAATAGGAGTTTATGATTGGGTGAGCCCAATGTCAATAAAGAAAAGAACCAACGGGCTGCAGATTGTCACATTGGAAGAAATCATCTTACTTTCAGTGTCACAGATCACAGCATCGTCAATAAATTAGGCAGAAAAAAATGATAGGCTGCTAAAAAAGCGGAAAAAGTACATCAGCTCAGCAGAAAACTGCCCGGTCTGCCAGATGGCCAGTCCGCCCCTGCCTTTAGAAGTTTTCATTGTAATCTTTTTCTGTGCTAAATTATCATGTTCTATAATTTTGTTAATCACAGCTTTTTTCTTTTCTTATTTTTTGAGAAGGCTTGATTATTTTGTATTAAAATGTTACCTTACAAAGGTGTTGTGAGAATCATCCTCAAACGTCAACCTGAACTTGGTCTAAATTGTTTTTATTTTAAAGACTTTCAGATTCTAATCTTCCTCCCCTTCTGTTTAATTTTATTTCTTAAAGCTTTTCTATTGCAGTTAAGCTGACATTGTTGGATGAAACAAAGAATAATTTCCATCAAGCACCACTCCTAGATATGAAAGGCCATTGCTACTACTGAATTAAAAAAATCTCACATTTTTCACATATAGACTCAAAAAAGATATTTTTATTTATTTATTATTTTATTTAGTTTATTTAAGCAAAATTTCTGGCTCAACCAAAGTCATGACAACATGTTTGCAGTGTTGGGACAGCTACTATTTAACTGTAGCTTGATGTGATACAAATTGCTCATCAGTAAGCTATTGTCAAAAAACACTTCTGAAAATAGCTTGCTTCACCACAAGTTACTTCCTAAAAGTAGCTGGTTAGATTGAGGCAATGTTTTTCCACAACATTCATTCATTAATTTTCCTTCAGCTTAGTCCTTTTATTCATCAGGGGTCGATCCATCGAAAATAACTGTCAACTTATCCAACACGTTATATGCAGCGGATGCCTTTCTAACTGCAATCCAGTACTAAGAAACACTCATACATACTCATACACTACGTCCAATTTAGGCCCAATCCCAATTCTATTTTTGTACCCCTACCCCTTCCCCTTCCCCTTGGCCCTTAAAAACGAGTGTGAAGGGGAAGGGCTTCAAAATTTACCCCTATGAATTGGGACAGCACTTCAACACCTGCACACGTCATCATATATCATCTCTTGATCATATGGGATCAGACGATCGCGACTGTTGTAGTTATTCCAGTTGTGTTATTTTTTGGTATTTATCTTCAGGAAATCACTCAAGGCATATAGGCTATTATGTTATCATAACCATCCAATGTGGCAATAAGATATACTGCGCATTTACACCGTGGCGTATATGCTTCTATGTAAACACACCAAAAACAACATTGACATTATAGCAGACACTGTAAAACGCTCATTCACTAGACTTTTCTGACAGGGTATTCGAGTATCATAGAGTGTCAGACTGTTGTGGGACTGCTGTACAGGAGTTATTATTAGAGTTATTTTATTTAGAATCGTTGAAATATTTCATTACAACTCACAACTGAATGTGTCAAAAAATAAAATTACACAGCAAGTTTAAAGCAGTCGTTTAAAACAGTAAAAAGAGCAATTTAGATAACAAATAAAAAAATTGTTCACTCTGTACAGTAAATATTCTACACTAATACAACGACCACAATAATACTGTTTAAGATCTATCAACACAATGCACGGGCTACATCAAGTACTGCACTTTATAAAGTCTAAAGTATTTGTCTTTAGCCAGAATACTCAGTTATAATAAATAATTTGTCATCAACATTTTCTCTGTATTTCAGAATGAAGGCAAAAGGTTTTTCTATAAATTGCTTCAACAGTCCAAAAAACCAAAAACATCAGTGCATTCCTCTTCAAATTCCTCAAGTGGAGTTGTAATTTGTTGTAACACAATATGTTTATGCTTTTGGTAAACATGATATGTAAGGCACTCATAACTGCAAAATGTTCTTTGATAGTCATTAGGACCACAAGTTATTTAAAAATTTGCTTCATACATGAATGACAGCAGTGTGCTGAATTAACTTGATGATTGTGATTATTATCCAAGAGCATGTAGGGAAACAAAAAATGAGGTTGATCACTCTGGTAACTGGAGTAGGTTGAGGCTTGTCACCATCCGCAGTTCATTCAAAACATTCCACTGCAGAAACATCAAGGTGTTCTTCAAATGAGATGGATATATCAAATGTCTATTCGTCCACACCATTAGCCCGGCCAATCGCAATGCCATCAACTCTGAAGACTGCCATGACTCGTCTTGATAATACAGTTGTCCAGTCGGTGGTCTCCTCCTGTACTTGAACTGTTGGATGTGGTGAAGACTGTTCACTGTGAATGACAAAGCATTAATTACATTAACATCAGTCACTCCATCACTGATGAAGAGAAAATCAACATGCATAGAAAGTAAAATAATTAATATGTACTGATAAAAAAAAGTATAACAGTTAAAAGGACTAATATAAATTTCATTCATTCAATCATTTTTATTTTGGCTTAGTCCTTTTATTAATCAGGGGTTGCCACAGAGGAATGAACCCCCAACTTATCCATATGTTTTACGCAGCAGATGCCCTTCCAGCTGCATCCCAGTAGTGGGAAACATCCATACACACTCATACACACACACTTATACACTATGGACAAATTAGCTTACCCAATTCACCTATAAGGCATGTCTTTGGATTTGTGGGGAAACCAGAGCACTTGGAGGGAACCCACACAAACACAGGGAGAACATGCAAATTCCACACAGAAATGCCAATTGACCCAGCCGAGGCTCAAACCAGCGACCTTCTTGCTGTAAGGTGACAGCACCACCCACTGCGCCACCCTAATATAAATTTAAGAATTATAAAATGCATTTATCACAGCATATACAAAACAGAAAACAACATACACACCTGAGCACAATGAAATGTTGAAGTTTCCTACTGAACAAGGCTGGCAACATGAAATGTGCTGCTGTAAAATCAATCCCTGGAACATAAGAAGTGACATACAAACAAATATGAAGGAATCCATCTGAGGCTAGAATTTAATAAGATTAATCAAGTGAAGGAAGTTTAAGAGTAAAAAAAAAAAAAAAAGAGTACCTCAGAGTCAGGTCCTTAGCAGTCTTCAGTTGATCTTTCATCTTTATTTTTAAACATATGGGTATACATTTACTGTTGTTTGTAAGTAAAAAACTTACAAATTTGAAATTGCATGTAAGCCATTAAAATCATAGTATAGATAATGAGAAATACTTACATCTTGTATTGAGCCATGCTTTTATATGACATGCTTTCATTGGTCTGATGCTGTTAAGTTACATTCTTTTGTTCCAACTTGTCCTGAAAGTCAAATGGAAACTTCAAAAACTTCAGGAAAGCAAAAAGAGAAAGTAATAACTATTTATTTATTTTTTTAGGTATTTATAAAATAGTTAAAATACTGTAAGGTACCAGTTTCAGAACAGATAAGACAAATTTTTACATTTAAGAACAAAGCATTACTTAAAACATTGATTTATACAACGGTGGTACATTAACAATTATAACTGTTACATTAACATAAGCATAAACAACAGTGAAGTACCAAA
Source organism: Danio tinwini (assembly GCA_903798205.1). Taxonomy (NCBI): domain Eukaryota; kingdom Metazoa; phylum Chordata; class Actinopteri; order Cypriniformes; family Danionidae; genus Danio; species Danio tinwini. Next base: position 1,753,516 of record CAIGQZ010032280.1, on the reverse strand, counting down.
AATCTGGACATGAGAGTTTGTGGACACTGCCCAACACTAATGTAGGCACTGAAACGGAGATGTGTACAGGCATACACACGCCACGTTAACATAATCACTAGCTTTGCCGGTGACAAAATTGTGATGGTTCTTCACAAAATGGCGTTGTATAAAACCATAGATAAACTAATGCTTTTGGCAACCCTCAGTGGTATAAAATAACATTTCCGCGGTCAACCGCGGGTAGAAAATGGTCTCAAGATAAAAACATTATTGATAATTACAAGCTCCAGTATTGCGATTATATTCCGCAGTGGTAACCTTATTAGTAAAGCACTACCGTAAGATATGAGGCGCGAACACATTAATTGAACGAGGCAATAAAGGGTGTTTTTACACAGAGAAAACTAACAGCATATAGTCACTCACCTTCTAAATATCCCTCCCCTCTTCAGTGACTTCGATATCATATTGTATTAACTTCTTTAATAAGTTGTAGACTACAGAGACGCATTGCTGCCACACACATTTTTTTCCCAATCAGCTATGTGGTTATAAAGAGATCTTTTCTCATAAAAACAAGATCTTTTCTCGTTATAACGAGAGCTTTTCTCGTTAAAACAACATCTTTTCTCGTTAAAACGACATATTTTCATGTTATAACGAGATCTTTTCTCGTTATATTGAGATCTTTTCTCGTAAAAACGACATCTTTTCTGGTTATAACGAGATCTTTTCTCATTAAAATGACATATTTTCTCGTTATAACGACATAATTAAGTCGTTATTTCCACATAATTATGTTAATTTCTATATGAGCCACATAGCGGAATAAGACAGGTCAATGGGAATTTACCAGGCATATTTTTTCATAGGCACTGATGTGTTCACTTGCTGTTCCATAATAATCTTTTGACATTAAATGTAACCCATAAATAGCTGTAGCATAGCCTAGTTTTTGCAAGACATTAATTTATTTATTTAGCAATTCTGTAACGTATTTATCACATTTGGTTTATATGTTAGTTTTGTTGGTGGTAAGACAGAACATCCCGTTTCTAAATCTATTCGCCTCCAAAATTGATTCTGTCTTTCCAACTTAATTCGTTGATTTGGCATTGACATTATATCCTACTTAATAATAATAATAATAATAATGATAATAATAATAATAATAATAATAATCAGAATCAGAATCATAATTTTATTATTATTAATAATATTAGTAGTATTATTATTGTTGTTAAGTAGGATTTTTTTTCTTAATAAATACCCTACTGTAAATTGCAACTATTATTGATTTTAATAATTTATATATGAGGAGTGTTAGCTAAGCAGTTTTATGTTTTAGAATAGGATATGGAATATTCTCAATAATATTTGTAAAGGAAACATTGCCCCTATATGTGTCATTTACATACATTTCAACTAATATGGCAAACTAGTGCATGTTTTTACCAAAACTAATATTGGATTTTTTTTTTGTACATTATATTTTTATATAAAAATGATGGTCTATTTCTCTAGTTGTTACTCCACCCCGTTTAGAGCATCATTATGGAGGTTTAACTAATGACGATTTGCGAAAGAGAAACTACGGTTTTGGGGAAACACTGGTCACTACATCATACTTTTCCCAAACGATGTATCGCTATGATAATTCAGCCACTAGATATGTCATTGCTTGGGAAACGCACCCCTGGATTCCAAGTAAAAAGCTGGTCTAAAGTTCAGAGCAGCGCATGTTAGTTATGCGCCTATGCAGATTCAAAAGCCTAATACACACAAGATGTGCAGTAATACACAAATATTTTTACATATAAAAAAGGATTAAAATGTAAAAAAAAGTATTATTTAAAATAAAAGTATTATTTAAAATATTATTTAAAATAAAAAAAACACCTCCATGCCGCCTTCATGTCCATGTCTTTTTTTGGATTATTCATGACAATTTGCATTTGTATAGTGTTATTATTATTAGCAGTATCATTTAGTATATGCATATTTATATTTGTTTTAATAAAAGCAAGTGTAGATTTGTCCACCTGTCAGGTTTTGCAGATACATGCATTACCATATGGGGCATAAGAACAGGACGTGTGCTTGGACATACCTCAGTTTTTGACCACACTTCGTTATTATTATTCATTTATTTGTTTGATGGAAATTAGAACTGAATTTAGAAATAGTTTTGAAACAAATCTATGCGCTTAACAAACAAAATTTAATATGTAAAAAAATCTGTAATTTTACGCTTTATTTCTGGCAACTGGGGTTACGTCGTTGTTTGGGAAGCACACCCCTGTTTAAAAGTTTTCTCACTAGAGTTTTTCTACTTACAAGTCTCCATATAAATAACAAATGCACCATGGCGTGGCAACTGAGCCATTGGGCACTATTTTAACGATCTAGGCACAAAGTCCAGAGCGCACAGCGCAAAGCATTAAGGGTGTGCCAGAATCCACTTTTGCTATTTTAAGGTCGGAAAATTCTACTTTGCACTGCGGCGCATGGTCTAACAGGGTTGAGCTCATTCTCTTAATAAGTTACATGTGTGTTTTGAGAATAAACCAATCAGAGTCTCATCTTCCATTCCCTTTAATAGTTAGTTGTGTCGAGCCATAGCGCATTTGTTATTTACATGGTGGACTTTGTAAGTGGAAAAACTGAACGTTTCACTAGCGAGAAAACAGTTAACAGAGCATCTACAGCACAAGAATGAGAGAATGGGCCTCCTCATTCTTTACTTTCACTTTCACTCTCGTGGATAAGGCAAGGTGTTGTATGCACAGACATCCATTAGCCTATACATAATTAATTTAGTTTGTTATGTGCAAAGATTTGTTTCAAAACTATTTCGAAATTCAGTTCTAATTTCCAGCAAACGAATAAATGAATAATAATATTGAAGTGTGGTCAAAAAACTGAGTTATATCCAAAAACACATATGCTCCTAATGGTCTAAAAGCTGACAGGTGAGCAAATCTAGGCTTGTTTTTAATAAAAAAAATATAAATATGCATTTAATAAATACTATACTACTACTAATAATAATAACATTATACAAAAGCAAGTTGTCATGAATAAACTGAAAAAAGCCCCGGAGATGAAGGCATGAAGGCAGTAGTTTTTGTATTTATGTAGGCTAGAAAGTAATGATTTTTGTAATATTTTAATACTTTAATTATTTTTTGTTTTTAAAGATATTTGCGAATTGCTCTACATCCTGTTAAGCAATGTTTAAGCGAGGCGCACAACTAACGCACTCTGCGCTGGATTTTAAACCTCTTAGCTGATCTATTAAACAGTCTATTCTAGTTTCTCAAAATAGCAACGCGCCAGCAATGCGGCTCAACACACCTCCTTTTTTTTAACAAGAACGCCTATGGGCGCACATATGAGTGCAAATACATTTGCTATTTAAAGAGAGCGGTGAAAAATGTCAAAATGACTCTTACGTCAAGCTGAAACTAGCAAACAACCGTAGTTTCTCTGTCACAAATCCATCATTTGAACCCTGTTAGTTATAACGTAAAATGCCCATAATGCTGCTCTAAATGGGTTGAAGTACCTTTAGAGAAGAACCCCATATTTTCTTTGTGCAAATTACATTGTTTTTTCACGCACACATATTCCAAAAAAAAAAAAAATCCAATATTAGTTTGGTAAAAACGTGCACTCGTTTTCCATATTAACTGAAATATATGTAAACGGCATATATAGGGCCTATGTTTCCTTTACAAATATTATTGAAAACATTACATATTCTATTCTAAATTAACATAAAATCACATATTTATAAAAAAAAATCACCTATTCATTAATAAATTAAATGTAATATTTATTAGAAAATAAAAAATATTTAATACTTTACTAATAATATTAATAATGATGATGATTATTATAATAGTGCTGTCGCCTCACAGCAAGAAGTTGGCTGGTTCAAGCCTCGGCTGGGTCAATTGGCGTTTCTGTGTGGAGTTTGCATGTTCTCCCTGCATTTGCATGGGTTTCCTCCGGGTGCTCCGGTTTCCCCCACAGTCCAAAGACATGCAGTACAGGTGAATTGGGTAGGCTAAATTGTCCGTAGTGTATGAGTGTGTATGAGTGTGTGTGGATGCTTCCCAGAGATGGGTTGCGGCTGGAAGGGCATCCGCTGCGTAAAATCGTGCTGGATAAGTTGGCGGTTCATTCCGCTGTGCCAACCCCGGATTAATAAAGGGACTAAGCCGAAAAGAAAATGAATAAATGAATTATTATTATTATTATATTGTTATTATTATTGTTATTAAGTAGGATATTGTTTATTTATTTTTTGAAAAGTCTACTTTTACAATTTGACACATGAAAACCACTGCAGAAATGTGCTAATCAACAGGTCCATATCATATATAGAAGGCTATATTTCTTAATAAATAACCTAAAATAAAAGCATTAACGTATGCTATGTTTTCATAAGCTTTAGAACAATGACAGTAAAACAAACTAGCTTTGGAGACATAACATAAATTCTGCTAGGCTGTGTTCAAAATGGCATCACTGTTTTCAAAGTGCACTGCAAAGGAAGCGCAAACTGGGGTGCGTTTCCCAAACAACGACGTTACTCGCGGCTGAACTATCATAGTGCTATGCATCGTTTGGCAAAAGAACAATGTAGTGACGAGTGTTTCCCAAAACCTGTAGTTTCTCTGTCGCAGATCCATCGCTTGAACCACGTTAGTTATAACGTAAAACGCCCATAATGATGCTCTAAACGAGGTGGAGTAACTTCTTTGGAGAACAACCCCATCATTTCTTTGTGCAAATTATATTGTTTTACACAAACACGCATTTAAAATAAAATCCAATATTAGTTTAGGTAAAAACATGCACTCGCTTTCCATATTAATTAAAATATATGTTAATTGCACATATAGGGCCAATGTTTGCTTTACTAATATTATTGAGAAGTTGAACATTACACATTCTATTCTATAACATAAAATCACTTACAAAAGCTAACACTATTCTAATATCATATATAAATCATATAAATAAATAAATAAATAAATAAATAATGAGGCAATTTATTATAAATATATTTACTTTAATAATAATATTAATAATATTAATGGTGAGGATGGTGATGATGATGATGATGATGATGATGATGATGATGATGATGATGATGATGAT
>CAIGQZ010032280.1:1725968-1740623 GCA_903798205.1 Danio tinwini | reverse complement strand
CACACACACACACACACACACACACACACACAATATACACATACAGTATCACTTATTCCTCTGAGTGCACACTATGCTTCCTCAGCTTTACTTTTTTGTTAAATAATGAATCAGTGTTCATCAAAATTATTCTCTGTCTACTCATGGTGTCACAGTGTCACATGGTTGGTTGGAAAAGCAATTATCAAGGTTTCCAAAATGTACAAAAGCTTGTGTGATATTTTGTGTGTCTGCTTGCTGATCCAGGATGTGTGAGCTTGTACAGTTTGTGTCCACTGATCAGGCGCTTCCAATTCATTTTCAAAGGTCAGGCTTGGGTGATTGATGGGAGTTTTAAAAATGTATAAATGTATGAATGAACCAAACCAGCCGTAGTGTATGAGTGCATGTGAATGCAAGAGTGTGTGGGTGTTTCCCAGTACTGGGTTGTGGCTGGAAAGGCATCCGCTGCGTAAAACATATGCTGGAATTGACGGTTCATTCCGCTGTTGCGACCTCTGATATATAAGGGGCTAAACCGAAGAAAAATGAATAAATAAATGAATATTCCCTAAATGTTCCCATTAAGTTATATAATGTTATTTTTATGTTCTTAGAATGTTGAAAACATTTAGTTTTTTAGATGATGTATACAAATTATTTTTATTATTTTTATTATGTTATCATACTGTTTCAATTTTATTATATTAATGTCCTTAAAATGTTATTTGAAACATTATCAGAACATTCCATCCACATTATATGTTTCCCTGACATTCTCAGAAGTAATAAAAATGTGATTGCGCAAGATTCTTGGAACTTTTTAAAACTACCCAGTTTTTTTGAGGAGGTTTTAATGTTGTTTTTGGTTATAACTAGAGATGTCCAGATCTAATCACATGATTGTAAATCGGGCCTGATCACTATATATATATATTCTTATTATTTTTAACACATCTATAGTTATGCAGTGGCACACAGTTATATCTCTGTCTTGATTTCACACAGAAACAGCAATGTGTGCGGCATGACATCATTTTGTTGCAGAGACGCTATTGGTTAAATGCCGGCAAAGTAAAACACGGAAGCAGCTTGAAGTGGAAAGCGCAAGTTTGTGACGACAACATTGCCATAACAAACTGTGAGATATGTAAACATGGGATTGCCTGCCGGGTATTTTAAGTTGAGGTGCTATTTGTTTTATATTACATTTACTGTTGCACTAAAGTCCAAAAATGAAGAATTTATGTTATTTATTACTTGATTGTTTAAGCTATACCTCACAGAAGTGCTCTGTTAACAAAGTTGTTGAATGTTAAAATAAGGTGAATTAAATAAAAAATAAGGAACATCATGGATCTGTTTCTTCTCTCTTCTTTATTCTTTTTTTATGTATTATAGAAGTATCAGATCTGGTTTCGCTATCAGTAGATACTCAAAATCAATTGACTCGAACTCGAGGGCAAAAAAAACCTGATCGGGACATCTCTAGTTATAACAATGTTATTTAAATCTTGTGTAATATTAATGTCATCAACGTTATTTAAAATGTTATTAAAATGTTCATTCACTTTATATTAATGTTCTATGAACACTTTCCTAACGTTTTCAGAAAGTTAGAAAATATTTTTCCAGAACGTTATTAGAAAGCATCCAGTTTTATTAATTAATTCATTCATTTTCTTTTCAGCTTAGTCCCTTTATTAACCTGGGATCGCCACAGCAGAATGAACCGCCAACTTATCCAGCATATGTTTTACGCAGCGGATGCCTTTCCAGCTGCAACCCATCTCTGGGAAACAACCATACACACGCATTCACACACATACACTACGGACAATTAAGCTTACCCAATTCACCTGTACCAAATGTCTTTGGACATTTGGGGGAAACAGGAGCACCTGGAGGAAACAGGAGCACCTGGAGAAAACCCACGCGAACGCAGGGAGAACATGCAAACTCCACACAGAAACGCCAACTGCCCCAGCTGAGGCTCAAACCAGCAACCTTCTTGCTATGAGGAGACAGCACTACCTACTGCGCCACTGCATCGCCCCAACTTAATTAATAATAATGTTATTGTTTGGTTGTTATTATGTTATTAAAAAAGATTTTTAAACGTCCCTTCTTATGTTATATTATTGTTCTCTAAATTGTATTTAAAATGTTATTAGTATTTTTTTGTTACATTTTGCAACATTTAGGAATGCTGTTTAAGCCTTAAAACATAAGATGACATTGCATTTGTTGGTCTTTTTGCATGATCAATTGATGATCCTTTGTGTAATGACTGATTAAAAGCACTAATAGAATTACTTTCTAAAATATTTATTAAATGAATTTAATAAAAACTAAAATGCATGTTAAAAAAGCGTTATCTGTAAAAAAAAAAAGAGTAAAGTGTGTATTAGGAGATGATCAAAACTAAAAGAAATAGATTATATTTTCATTAGGAAATGCATAAAGTAGCATATTCTTAAAGCATTTTTAATAAATGTGGTCATTTTAAAAAGTTTTTTTTTGTACAGAATGAAAATTTCTTTCATCTTCACAGTTTTAAATTGAACGATCAAAAAAACCAAATACACATACCATCACTTATGAAAGAGGTGGTTGAAAGTGGTAAAAAAATGCACAAAAAGACACATTTAAATGCCATTTGTGAATGGTAATGTGACTCCTTTGTCCACTTGTGATCGGATCGACAAAAATGCTTCTTAATACCAGGTGTGAGCAGAGCCTAAATGACAAGAATGAATGAATAATTGCATAAATTACTTAATTTCATATTAAGATTTTATGGAAAAACTCAAAATAAAAACAGCAGATCTTTTTCCACATCACATGACATTTAGAGTTAGAAGGAAGCCATCAAGATCTCTCATTGTGCTGCACCTCACATCATTAAACAAAAAATAATTGGGCCCCATCAAAATGGACACGGAATGAATGGTTTAACCTAGCAATGCCAAACCCAGTATTAACATCTCTCCCTCTCTCCCTCTCATCCTGTCAAACTGCTTTGCTGAGCACCACAAAAGTTTTCCATTTACCTTTAGAGTACATCATTATGATCTGACAGCACCTTTTGAAAAATGCCCAGAGGCTTTTAAAATCCCAGCTCTGAGTCTGCCAGCTGTAACCACTCAAATACAGGGGGCACTGCCATGTCAGTGTGGACCCCGCCATGCAAATGGCACCACTTATATGAAGACAGGGCTGTTAACGAGCCTGAAGATGAAGAACAACTTTGCACAAGCAGCTAATCGATGCGAGCCTTTGCAAGCATTACTTTTCAGAGCTCATTGGGAAGCACTTCTCTCTTGAGGAAGAAAATGAGCAAAGAGCCACCTAAAGTCAGACACACACATACACACCTCCTGTTCTCAGGCCTTAATATGAGCAATCCATCCTCCTCTATGTCCTGTGAAATATGCCTGTAAATTATCACTAATGGGGCCGCAAATGCGGGCTGGGGTCTGACTGTCAGGGTGATGCATGCATGCAGAACAGACCTAAGACACTTCTTCTGACTCTGTGGAGGTTTGTTGCATGTAATCAGAGACCTTCATGCAAAGTCGTTAGCTTATAGAAGCTGTGTTAAAATTGAAGAGTTCCGAAGTAGGTAAACTATGGCTTAACATGCTGCAATTAAGGAAAACGCACATGCAATTACAAAAAACGCCAGCAAATTAAGAAAAGATCCTCATCAGTTTGACATCATATGTGTTGCAAATCCTCACAGTACATACACATGTAAATAGCATGGAACATAATGGATATGTTTCAAGAGGACACAAAAACATAACGGACTCACTTGGGATTCGCTTATTGTGCCGTGACTATTGCTAAGTAAAGTTGTAGGTGATCTTTGAAAGGTCAGGGTTTTTTTTGTTGTTCATTTTAACTTACAGATTACATGATTTACTTGTCTTTTGTATTTTATTAGTCTAAATAACCATAACTTAAAATAGACTTATCCTTCACGTTTTAGGGTCCCCATTAAAACATTTCCATTGTGTTCTGTGCTCTTTGCATTGTGTTGTGAGAAAATGCAGACATTTTCTTAATTTGTTTACATTGTGAGAAAATACAGCACGTTTCTTTAAAGGGTTGGTGCACTATAATATCATATTTTAAACTTTAGTTGATGTGTAATGTAGCTGAGTGAACATAAACAACATCTCTGAATGTAAGACGCTCAAAGTTCAATGCAAAGAGAGACATTGGCTTTTACAGAGTTAGCTTATAGCAAAGCCTACAGCGAATGAAGTTTGGGAACTACAAAAAATACATCCGGGTTAATGAGATCACAAGCGATTAGGTTACGCGCATATACCATGCACATACACTCCGTGCAGTGAAGGGGCATGGCCAGAGGTGCTGTAATGCTGTAATGTAGCAGAGATGCCATCCAAACGCTGCTATTTCCAGAGAGCTTGTTCTGTTTCTGTATTTGGGCTTCTAAAGGACACGACACAAAGAGAGAAGTGCTTACAATTTATTTTTAACTATGTTCCAGAGAATCATAATAAAGATATAGCTTTAGCATTTAACAAAGGACAGCTTCTAGAATCTCTCCCAGTTCAGGATTTGGTTAATACTCAAAGGAGCAGCTCCAACCATAATAGACGAAGCTGTGGATTATGAGCCACAACCTGTAAGTATTTTTATTTGCTAAAATTGATCTATTTCATGCGTAGTGTCTAGCGTTAACGGTATAATGTAACGAGGATGTAAACAAGGATGTAAACAACTGGAAATGCTGTTTAGCACCGTTAACAATTTACCTACAAATTCATATTTATCCATCAAACGGCTGTAAACACCCACAATATTCACAAGTGCTGTATTGTCTCCGCATGCGGCTGCTTTCCCTGCATTTTACATTATACTTAAATAACAAACTTGACTCGCAAAAGATATATGAACGTTTCGTATTACTTACACATGCTTAATTCGAATATATGTGAAAGACACTTGTCATTATTTTAGAGAGCAGGCATGAGGTTCAGCTCTGTCATTTTCTGTCTGATTCAGGCACAAAATGATACGGCTAACAGCTACTCTGACTGACAGTGTTTACACAGCACAAATGTGCATGCTTGTAGGGGCGTGACCCGTTTCCTGGTGACATGGAGCCGATGCGCGAATTACAGCATGTTATGTTAGCTGACCAATCAGAGTCTCTTGAAGGCAGGCCTTTCAGAGGAACTAGGAAATATGACAGTCGCTTCCATGTTAGCTGAGTAGCTGTAGATAATCAAAGTAAGATATATGAAAAAAAATGATTTTTTGCAATTGAAGCATGAGCACACATTGCTTTGCTTCTTATAAGCAAAACCAAGCCTTAAAAATACACTCTGGACCACCGCTTTAAATGTGTTTGCGTTGTGAGGATTTGCAACAAGTATGCTGTGAAACCGATGAGGATCTTTTCTTAATTTGCTGGTGTTTTATGTAATTGCATCTGTTAAATTGTAGCATGTTAAGCTCTCTCAGCCACAGTAGTAAATACTTGAAAATGGGTCTTCTAACAGTATAGCTACACAAGTGAAAAATGGATTTTGTTTCACACTGTTACTGATAAGTGATTGACTGATTTTTAACCGATTTGACACAACCTGCATTGTATAAAAGTGTGGTAGATAAAGATAAAGGTGACTTGACAGGTAAGTTACTAACAAAAACCTGACTCATTATTTAGGGTGGCAATATGTTTTTTAAATATAAAAATGTTTGAAGATACAGCACTGACTAAAAGTTTGGGGAGGGGGGGTTGTTGTCTTTTGTAGGCGAATTCTACTTTCATTAAACAAGGATGCATTTGTTTGATTAAAAGTTATAGTAAATATTTTTACTGTACATTGTTACAAAAAATCTATTAAAAAAAACATTCTGTTCTATTGATTTAAGGTGCCAATAACAAAAATCTGAATATACTGATAGATGAAAAATGAGAGTTCAGTACATAGAAATGGCATACCGTGAGCCTTAAACACCATTGATTCCTTATTTTCATGTAAATACTGTGAGTGTAAAATCCTGGTGAAAAACAGGCCTTTCAGAAAAAAACACTGATTCTGATGACCTACTCGAAATCATTAAAATGCACACTCCAGGCAGCATTTGATTGGCTACAACATTTCATACTGAGATGACAATAATTATAATTTTTCCCCTTATTTTTAAGTGTATCATAGTTGTACTCACTATGTACAGGTATGTTGGATTTGGTGAAACAGGAAGTCATGCATGACTTTGAAGCATCAAGAGATCAAGTGTTTAGAGCTAATTAGAATGCAAAATGTGAAATATACAAATTATAAATGTATTCAATGCTCTGTGAAGTTAAATTTCTTGTTTAACTGTACTTTTTGCTATAGTTTAACGTGTATATTGTAAAATTTGCCACATTAGTAATGAGACAACACAACTATTTTTAATCTTAATAATAAATACTTCTAGAAAACATTATCAACAAAATCATTATTAAAATTATTTTTGAAGGATAATGTAACACTGAAGTTCAGTGTACCATCACTAATGTAATGCTTAATTTATACTGGAAGCCAGAGGGCCCTTTACAAAGCTAGAAGTAAAATTTATAAAATTAGTATGTACTAATGTACATGTAGCTATGCTACATGACATAGCCTGTTGAGAGGACAACAAAAATATTCCAAGAGCCAGGAAGATTTATTTTCTGAGATTGTAATGTTCTTGCAGCAAGGGAACGATACAAAAGAAAAACAAGAGGTTCCATTCTGGTTGCTCCAAGGGAGGTCCTTCGAAGCTTTTATACAAACTTTTGCCAGTTTGTATGCCAGTTTTTATACAAGCATACAAACAAATGCATTGCCTTTAATCATTGGTCTAAACTGTTTGTTTGGTAGAATTCTATTGATCATGTAATCAATTCGTTGTCAGTACAATATTCCTGCAACTGGCACATTCTAATTATTCAACTGATTGAAAAGTACAGTTGGGCATGTGATTATACCAAAAAGCACAAACATTTATAACTTTAACATTGGGTTTCTTTAAAAGTATACATATATATTAATAGAATATATGGAAATGTAAAATGAATTTATCTAACATTTCCCTCCTGCTTATACTAATTTATTATGTATAACATTAAAAGTTAGTTTTATTTATTTCTATTTTATCACTATCTCCTTTACCAAAGTTAGCCCAAGTAGTTCACTAGTTATTGCCCCATTTATATTTTTATTCACTGTTGACCACCAGAAGATGGAGGATTCAAGCCCTGCAAGTATTTATTTCTAAACTTGAACTCATCTGGCACTTCTTGAGGCACTCCAATATATAGATTTGTTTATTTTTATCTAAATCCCCTTCTGGAGCATCAGATCTTTTAATTCGTCATGTGTCAGCTTGAGAAATTATACTAAAAAGGCATTACTAATTCTTAAAATGCATGACTAATTTACCCATTGCATAAATTCCAGTCCAGTTCATTGTGGGTATCAAGGTTTGTTTACCACAGAACGATCAGACATCAGCCCATGATTCTGTAAGGTAAGTCTCTGCGTGACATGACCACATTTTAAATCGGTGAAAGACCCCCACTCTTACGCCTTCTGAAATCTTCTGGAGTCTTGTAAAACCTTGAATAATTTCCTTTTGGGTGGCATAAATATAGTATAGGAGCCGTGTTTACTGGTGGAAACAACAATGATAAATAAAAAATAATATAAAAATAAAAACAATATAAATAAAGTAGGGGTCACGGTGGCGCAGTGGGTAGCACAATCGCCTCATAGCAAGAAGGACTTTGGTTCAAGCCCCGGCTGGATCAATTGGCAATTCTGTGTGGAGTTTGCATGTTCTCCCCGTGTTCATGTTGCCCACTGAAGCTAAGCAGGGATGCACCTGGTCAGTACTGGGATGGGAGACCACATGGGAAATCTAGGTTGCTGTTGTAAGTGGTGTTAGTGAGACCAGCAGGGACTGCCCAACCTGTGGTCTGTGTGCGTCCTGATGCCCCAGTATAGTGACAGGGACTCTATAGTGCTCAGTGAGAGCTGTCTTTTGGATGAGACGTTAAACCGAGGCCCAGACTCTCTGTGGTCATTAAAAATGGGATATCCTTTGAAAAAGTGTAGGTGTTTAACCCCGGCATCCTGGCCAAATCTGCCAACTGGGCTCTGTCCATCATGGCCTCCCAACCCCTATATCATAATTAGCTTCATATCATAATTGGTGGGGGATGAGGAGATCCCTCCCCCCCAAAGTGCTTTCAGTGACCAGAAAAGAGCTACATGAATCATGTATAAGGAACTATTATTTCCTCCAGGTGCTATTGTTTCCCCCACAGTCCAAAGACATGCGGTACAGGTGAATTGAATAAGCTAAATTGGCCGTAGTGTACGAGTGTGAATGCAAGAGTGTATGGATGTTTCCTAGTGTTGGGTTGCGGTAGGAAGGGCACAATCCCTGATTTATAAAGGGACTAAATCGAAAAGAAAATGAATGAATGAATAAATAGAATATATGGAAATGAATAAAATTTCTTTTTGTTTTATTAGTGCACTTAAAAACAAACGTTATTGGTTGGTTTCGTAATCTGTATGAAACGAATGCAAGGTACAGCCCGTCCTGTCAAACGCATCACATGAAAGCAACTACTCAAACGCCCACAAACTTGTAAACAAAAAATCACTTTCATTTCTGGAGGAGATTCGCCATCAAGACCAAGTTGTGGATTACTTCAGAAGAGCAGCACGATCCCACAATCATTATCCAGAGGATGATGTGTAACATTGTCGTAAATGAGGTTGGTGTCATCTCCTTCCTTTCAAGTGTGCATGCGCATTAGCTTTGACAACCTGAAAATATGCCGATTTTGTTTGATTCTGATGTTTAGAAACAAAATATATGGGACGGTTCTTGTTTATTATTATTATTGATGATTCCAAATAAGTAATGTAATCATAAGCTTGGCTAGAAGTTCAAAGAATTTGATGTTTCCCCATTCAGACAGAATGCCCAAGCATACTGCCCGAGAGGCGTTTCAAAGATGACTTTGCTTTAAACTATGGTGTAGTAGTGACACTTGAAAAGTAGCTTGTTATGAAAACACTGTTTAAATGACTGACGAAATCTCCTGTCACTTTATGATAACACTTACAAAATAAAGAAAGGCTGCCAGAGAGATGGCAACTCCAAGCACAGGTTGTGACATGAACTCATTCTGTCTTGTAAACTGTAATCAACTGTTGTTGTGCATCATTAGGTCTTCTACGCTTCTGTAGCAGCCATTAGCAACAAATTGAACAAATTGAGAGCCTTGCTACACTGAAGAATATTAGTCACTCTTAAGCAGAGACAGAGTTTTTCCTCCAGCTTAATGAGACGTGACGGGCAACAGGGCTATTCAATTGTTTCACATTTAGACACCTAACACATTGCATTGCCATCAGCTGATCTGAGGTGGTTCATCTCTTTTCAGTTTTCTTTTCATGTAACAACATGCTGGGCTCTCAGAGGCCTATATGATATGCTAATTCTGAACAAACACTGTCGCCGTATATTGGATCAGTATAACAGGAGCCATCTGGACCCTTGTTTGGCCAACTGTTTGCAGGAATGTGACTCTAAAGTGCCAATCCTCACATTGACGGACATCATGATTGAGCCCAGGGTAAAGGTGAGCTTGAGGTTCTGCTTTTTGTCTAAATGCTACTGGTTGATACAAAGTGATTTGAAGGCTTAAAGGCTTTCGTAGAATTTAATAATGTAGATGTGCATGTCATGAAATTGATTTTCACCAAAAGCCTGCAAAAATAAACTGGAAAGAGTGTATTGTTTTCAAAGTAGGATGTGTTGCAATGCACACAATGTAAATGGCAAATCCAGCAATCAAAAAATTTTATTTAGTATAGTGCGAAATTTATTTCATATCAACTCACTATGTGGACTGTTGTCTGTGAATATTAAACTTTAAATAGAAAATTGTCATCCATGTGAAGAATGACACTGTTTGTTTATTATTAAAACATATGTGATAACAACTGTGGGTCTGTCGTCTACAGTATGTAAGGACATAAACTCTAAACTCCAAAACTGCTCTTAGAGTCACTTCACCTTCATGTGACCTTTTTATTTAAAAAAAAAACTACTGTCATATTTTCTACAAACCAATGTTTGTCAACTGCTTTCAATCAAAAGTAGCTAAAGCTTAAAATGTCACCAGATTAAGTCATACTAAATAATAACATATCTTGGAATGTAGATAACATCCACTGTAATGTTCAGCTTAGTCTCTTATTCATCAGGGGTCGCTAACTGTTGGACTTTTCCAGCATGTTTTACGCAGCAGATGTCACTCCAGCTGCAACCCAGTAATGGGAAACATCCATGCATGCTCTCATTCACACTCATTCATTTTCTTTTCGGCGTAGTCCTTTTATTAATCTGGGGTCGCCTCAGCAGATTGAACCGCCAACATATACAGTTTATGTTTTTTTATGCAGCGGATGCCCTTCCAGCTGCAACCAATAACTGGGAAACATCCATACACACTCAATCACACACATACACTATGGACAATTTAGCCTACGCAATTCACCTAGCAGGTCTTTGGACTTGTGGGGGAAACCGGAGCACCCAGAGGAAACCCACGCGAACAGGGAGAACATGCAAACTCCACACAAAAACGCCAACTGACCCAGCCGAGGCTCGAACAGCGACCTTCTTGCTGTGAGACGAACATGCAATCCACTGTGCCACTGTGCAGCCTCATTCACACTCATAAGGCCAATTTAGTTTACTCAATTCCCCTATAGCGCATGTCTTTGGACTGTGGGGGAAACCGGAGCACCCGGAGGAAACCCACGTGAACACGGGGAGAAGAACATGAAAACTCACAGAATTGCCAAGTGGCCCAGCCAGAACTCGAATCAGCAACTTTCTTGCAGTGAGGCGACAGTGCTAACCACTAAGCCATCAGGCCGGCTGAATCCTTTAAATACAATGTTAAATTCAAATGCATATTTTTCTGTCCATTTTGCTCTGAGATAGTGTTTTAGTCAACAAAAACGTATCTTTTTAAAAACACTCTTCATAGTGGATTTCATCTCGCAGTGTGGACAGTAAAAAGTAAGACTTAAAAAAAAAAGATGACGCATTTTTAGTCTATGACCAGTTCCTATAAAATGGTGGAAGACATTGTAAAGTTATTTAGGATGTTCTGTTTTCACAGTTTTGTTGAAGAATAATGTCAGTTTGTACAAGCTCTAGGTGGCTTTTCTTTACTCAGTTATTGTTTTGGCATGTCTCCCAATCGAGAACTCTTGATCACATTTGTGACTTTATACTCCCGTGTTACTCCACCTCATTGTTAGTCCATTGAAAAAAATGTGGTGCTTTTCAATGACATATTGCCACAACGTTTCAAAGAGCTGTAAAGTAAATGAACACCTTAAAACATACAAAAAACTTTTGTAGTCATTTCTGTCAGTTTGAACTTTGCTTTCTCTTTTCTGACAGCATTTTTATCTTTTCTTCCTAACAGCTTTTCAATCTGCTCTCTTCAATTTGCTGTGTAGCTTTACACAGTTGATTGTCTTTGCCAATCAGTAGTCTCGTTCGTTTACTGCCAACTGGCTTTCATTCATGCTGATTGCTGGTCCTATATCTGAGGGTGTTTTCCTTCTCTTCTTGCCTCTTCTTGAGTGTTGGGTTTCTTAGAATGAGAGCTGCTTTCTTGTCAGTCTGTTGCTTGTTTACTTCTGCATTCTCTGTACAGTTATCTGGAGCCATCCTGGATTTGCTTTGCCCTGCTGGAGAATTGACCCTCTGCTTTGCCTTTGCCTTCATCCTGTACTACCAGCCCTTAACCAAAGACTTTGGCCCAATCCTAATTCTACTTTTGTACCCCTACCCCTTCCCCTTGGCCCTTGAAACAGAGTGTGAAGGGGAAGGGCTTCAAAATGTTTTCCTAAGAAATGGGACACTAGTACAACACCTGCACATGTCATCATATGTCATTGCGAGCTTCTGCCTCATATGAGATCGACACTCATGACTGCTGTAGTTATTCCAGTTGCGATCTTTATTTGGTATTTATCTTCAGGAAATGACTGAAGGCATATATCATGTTATCGTAATGATATAATGCTGCAATAAGATTGTAACTGTACTGTGTATTTACTCCCTGGCTGTATTCATCTATGTAAAGACACAAAAACAGCATTAGCATTATAGCAGACACTGTAAAAAGCTCATTCCAAGCCACTAGACTTTTCTGACATAGCAATAATGACAAAAAATGCTAGTTTGTGCATCTCTTTACTTCAGTGTGCAACCATACTGTCATTGTAGCTGGTGTATTCTGGGAAAGTGTCTTACCTCTTTAAGTGTGGTCTTGAAAATTTTTTGTTTCAAGGGGTATATATCCCTTCCCCTTAGCCCCACGTCTTCAAGCTAAAGAGAATTGGGACACCCAAGGGGAAGGGCTAAGAGGTAGAATTGGAATTGTGCCTTATTTTAACTAAGTTGTATTTTTCATGTGGTGCTGTTATTTTTTGTTAGAGTGTATCCTATGGTTCTGACATGTGGTCCTCTGTTTACAAAAATCTAAGACCGATCTCAGCAAGTTGCTGAGTCCTTTTCTTTTGCTTATTTAATCAAAAGCTTATTGAACTGAATTCTGCTTTTGGGTCCTTTATACAGATACGTGTGACAATTTCAGTGTAGATTACCAACTTTTGGAAAACAATTGAAAATGATTATTTGGACGCAGAGTTTTTTTTAGATGATAATGATGTTTTCGCAATAATCCAGGTTAGTCAAAGGGGTTTTGAAACTCAAATTCAGATAAACATTTGTGAAATTGGAAAACATATATTATGCTGTATTACTCAAAGCAATTAAATCAGATAAAAACAAATAATTAAATAATCACAAAGTTTTAAAAGGTGTAAACTGGAATTTGAGGGGGGGGAATCATGAATTTGTAAAAAAAAAAAAACATTCATTAATTTGATTGTATTTGATATCAATTTGAAAGCTTCGAATCAGCAGAGGCTGGGAGACTCTGGTTAAGCATGAAATCACACATGCAGTGGTGCATATAAATGCAGTAAAAACACATTGTATAACAGTGTCACACACTGAGCATGATGTGCTGCTTCACTTGAGCCAACCAAATCTCTTTAGTAGATTTTCCTCTTTTGCCTCTTTGTCCTTAATTAACTTTTTATTTACCACTCTTGACATAATGCAAATAATGCAATTGTCTAATGTGCCGATGTAAAGATAAAGGGATAAGAAATGCCACGTTGACCCGAATAAAACCCTATACAATGTGCCCTACATCTATTTCACAAAACACCTTTTGATTTTAATCTGAATCACTAAAGTCCCAGAGGCCAAACTCGCCCACTCATGAAAAGTAAATGTAAAAACAGCATGAGAATAAGTCAAAGTTAGCTTTCAGTCCTGTGAATTTTATTTATTTATTTATTTTATTATTATTCATTGGAATATTTGTAAAGATGAGAATGATTTGCAAATGATTTATTTATTTATTTATTTATTTATTTATTTAGCTATTTCTGCACAGAATAAAAAAAAAATAAAACATCTATAAATAAATCTGCAGATTTTATATGGAATGATTTGGAGAGTATTGAATACCTAACACATGAAATAATAAAAAAAAACATTTTATTTAGGTTTGCAATACAAATCCAATTACAACTACTTGTTTAGTAAACAAAGCTACAGGAAATCCCTCATATTACAGTATATATCTACTAAAAAACAGAGCAATTACTTTATAAAATGAATTGTACATAAATCATTTGCATATTGTTAAAAAATAATACTGAAATTAATATAAAAACTGAATCAATACATATTAACACACATTTACAAGCAGTAAGTTCATAAATCGACTAATGATTAGTTAAAGTGTTAATCTAATTATTGGATAAAATCCTCCAGCTGCTCTGGTTTCCACCACAGTCCATAGACCTGCACTATAAGTGTATTGTGTGCATGTGAGAGTGTATGGGTGTTTGCAGCTGGAAGGGCATCCGCTGCGTAAAACATATGCTGGATAAGTTGACGGTTCATTCCAACCCCTGATGAATAAAGGGACTAAGTCGAAGGAAAATAAATGAATGAATGGATGTATACAGATTTGAGTAATCTGTAGGAATTTTGCATCAATTCAACAAA
This sequence comes from Danio tinwini, assembly GCA_903798205.1. Taxonomy (NCBI): domain Eukaryota; kingdom Metazoa; phylum Chordata; class Actinopteri; order Cypriniformes; family Danionidae; genus Danio; species Danio tinwini. The sequence continues at coordinate 1,726,430 of CAIGQZ010032280.1, read as the reverse complement.
TAGAAAAATAACAGTACTGTATGACAAATGGTGAATTATCAAATAAAATGATGAAAAATTCATAATAGCATAATTCAAAAACAAAAGATCAGGATGAATCAAATCTCAAATCCTTCCTTTGATTTCATTATTTCATTTTGATTTTTGAAATGTGAATTCAGTTTTATTTTTGAGCAAATTTAAAAACAACAGAGCTGTGTGGTGAATAATAATTTATCAAACTATTGAAAATCTTTTGAGTTAGAAAATGTTGAGATAGAAAGAAATGCATGTTATGATTTTACCGAATACGAATCATCAAATTACCACAGGCAAAATTTAAAAACTCGTAATAAGCAAATGCAAAATCATAGGACCAGTATGAGTCATATTTCTATTCTTTTATTTTTAATTTTGCTTTTACTATTATTATTATTATTATTATTATTATTATTATTATTATTATTATTATTATTATTATTA
>CAIGQZ010032280.1:1693156-1718893 GCA_903798205.1 Danio tinwini | reverse complement strand
GCACACACCACTACTAATACACAAAAAAGCATAGAGAGTGTGTGTGCGCGCGCTGAGGATTTGGAGTGGAAGTGTACATTATCTGCTCTAATGGGCAATGCCATTATTTATGACAAAGTGATTCTAAGCACGCTGATAAGTGTCTGATTAAGCATTGGAATCGTATGATAAACCATTTGAGATGCTAATCCCTTGTGCTCGGGATGCTAATTTGTTCCTAATGTGTACTTAATCGGAGCTCTAATAATTGACTCATTTTCACAGGGACATAAGCTGTAATCCTGCATTAGTTCCTGTAAAAAAGAAAATCTTGGCTCCAACCCAATTAAATAGTGGATGGCTGTTCATACATGACATGATTTATGTCTGGTAATATAAAGTTATTAAAATGAAACATCAGTGTTTGTACCCGTGACAACGACTGATTAATGGTATCCCTTAGATATTAAACAAATTCATCTTTGTGGTTTTTTCTTTACCCGTCAGCTTAAACTGTGGCTAGCCTCAGGTCAAATGTGGTCAGTTCAGAGTTGGGAATGAAAGGGTAATTTGTGTGAAAACAGGTGTGCTTACATGCATTAAAAGAAGTTATGAGGACAAGTAATAGAAGGAAACAAGCTGTTAAACGCATACAAGTATGAAAGCAATAAAATGTTGTACAAAGGTAGCTGTGCAAATTAGTTTACAGGCTATATATATATCATGCACATTGGAAGATTCATGGTTTGTGTCACTCTGCAACAGAGTACAGTTGCCTGTCCTGTTTTACAACGTTAAATAAGAATTTGTTCACACCCAGTTTGGTTATTTACTATAGCATGACAGCAGCTACTTGAAACAGAACTAGAACCATCAGAAAAATACTAGACAACCGGTTTATTTAATATAATGAAATGAAATTCACTCCGCATTGTGTAGACATGTGAGACTTTTTCAGTAGATGTGATAGGTTAAACTTGATGTTTAGTCGGAATACAGACTGCTGTTTGTGTGTTTTTTTTTCCCCATAAATACCAGGGTGTCAAAATTAACCGCAATGCAGACACGGAAAATTTGGTATCGGTTCAGTAATAATCATAACCGGTTATTGTGTACTGACTTCATTTATCTCATATATGCACTATTATGCAGTAGAATACTATGGCGAGGAAGGCGAGCGCGAGTATTTAAAATGCTTAAAATGTGACTAGTTAAAAATGCAGAAACTGTGCACAATTTGCTGCATGTGTGTTTGCTGGACAGTCCTTCACTGACACTAACAGCAGAAGCCCCTGTTTCACTGTTATGGAAAAACTGAAAATAAATTTCATTTCTATCTCTCTCACTTTGGACCTTTGATCTATTCTCGGCTGTTACAGCGATACTTCTGGAGACAGACATGAGCTTGTCTGCAGAGCGAGTTTTCTCCTCCGCCTCTATCATGGATCAGCTGTGATCGCCGCTGCCGTTTATTAGTGTCACTCATCGGTGAACAGCAACAGAGCGTCAGAGCCAATCGCAGCCCTTTCTGTTGAGCTCATGACCAGTCATAGGGAAAAAGAACTGGCTAGACAAGGCTCAGAAAGCAAGTGGGACATTTATATTTGTTTATTGGCTATAAATGCTTGTGTTGTTCTGTGCATGTATTTTAGTTTTTGAAGGTACAGTTTATATATCTGACTGTTTGTATCAAAGGTCAAAATTGTATTACAAATAGCATATAAGTTTAAATATATTTATACATTTTAATACAAGAATTGCTGTGCTGTGAAGAAAATATAAAACTGTGTATGAAAAGCATCGTCAATGCACCGTGATGCCGAGATATCGAATTGAATCGAATCGATGGCATGATAATCGCAATCGAACCGAACCGTGAGACCAATGTAGGTTCACAACTCTAATAAATACTGTTTACGATATTAAAACTATTGAAAAACAAACAATTATATATATACTTTGTTTTATAACTATGATTTTCAAATATTCTTTGCTTCAAATCAAGGTTTGTAAGGTTATAATTCTACTCACAGCCAGATTGTTTAGTTCATTGCTTAGTGTGTTTTAAAAACATTCTAAAAATCCCTACGGAAAACATACTTTTTATTGCGTGTTTAAACAATACTATCATAACAATAAACATGAATTGGATGACAATGTGTATAATAGTAAAACAGCGAATCAAAAGAATTATAATATAAGTAACTTACCAAGGGAAATGGACAAATTATATAATACTTATATGATTATATATAAATAATTCCTTAAAGTTTCAGTTTATACCCTTTTTTATTAACATTTTGTAAAGTTGTAATTGCGTAATTTAAATCATTTTTAAAAATCAGCAATTTGTGTAATAATAAGACAAAATGAACATTTGTAAATATATTTTCCAATTAAAATAAATAAATTGCCCATATACATTAGTCTACAGCATGTTGTTTGTTGTGAGAAAATACATGGAAAGGCATACATGGAAAAATCCAACCCAGGCTCATTCTGACAATGTATCTCTATATACATTTCTAAAGACAGTCGAATGCATCCTAGGAAGTATGTTTTTTTTTTTTGCAGTTTTTGTTTTCGCAAATCCTCGAGAGGCCGCTGTGTACGCTTTTTGAGATCTTAACTTTCTCTCGTGACTGCCATTTGTGCCTGCTGTTTTTTTGTAAATCCACCAAAGTCTACTGTCAACTAATTGTTTACTGACTGACCGATTGACTGACCCACCCTCCCCCTTCCCTAAACCCAACTAATAGTAATTTAAAAAGCATAGATTGGCTCCCCCACCCACTTCCCTAAACCCAACTGACATAGAAAAGCCCTTGTCTGATTTTTACCACATTCTCACCCTGTTATTTACTTGTTTATTTTATTTTTTTGGTTTCTGGTTTTGTTTTACCCGCTTTCTGGAACCGTTCTTCACCTGACTTAAACCCCATCGTTATGGTCATCTCCTGTCTGTGTCTCAAGTCCATCGACGTACATGGTGAGCTAACTGGACAAACTGGTAACAGCCAGAAAGTCGTCTTTACAGAGGTAAGCAGTCAGCTGGTAAGCATGAAAAGGAACGGCGTCATACCGCCCCATAGCATTCATTTAAAAAATTAAATGCAGCCATACGTATTTCTGGCTACATAATTCACGATCAATGTATTTAGGGCTACGTTTTCAAAATGATTCATTTTGACACACAAAAAACATGGGGGCATTTGACAATAAGATTATCTATTATGTAAAACATTAATAGACCCTTTTCACAATGACGTCACTTAACTTCTGCCTTTTCTGCAATGCAGTGTATTCAGTGTATAGAATTCGGTAACTTTTGAATGGGATACTTCACAACAAATTTACAATAAACTAAAAAAGTTAACACTGCACGTTGTGATTTAAGACTATTAAATTATTGGTTTTGTGTCCAAATGTTCTTTCAATACTGAACTGCTTTCTGAGTTTGAAAATGGTTATGTTTCCCCAAGTAATTAAAAATATAAGGGTAAGCTATTGTTTAAGGGGAAAAATATATTTGCAAACTTTTCACTTATTAATTCAATTTAATATTTTGTCAATAATTTATTTTTACTTTAATGCTATGCATATACATGCATATAATCTATTTTATATATAAATGTTCCAGCATGAGTAAAAGTCTTTGTTAAATCTTCTCATGTTACCCGATTACCCGGTTCTTTTTCATTTGAATGAATCTTGTTTAAATGAATAAAGACAATATTGTAACAATTGGGTTGTGACAACAGAGGTGCGCATCCAAATGCAGTTTTTTTTGAGTAGTCAGACAGGCAAGGTTAATACAGGAGCAAACTAAAGCAGAAGGGGAACCCATAGTCAGAGTAATCATAGTCACAGGCGAATAGATCAAGGCAGGCGGCAAAACAACAGTAAACAAACAAGGGGTCAGAAACGCGGCAATACAACACAGAAAAAAGCTTTGTAATGCTCACTATGGAAACAAGACTCAGTACTGGATGAGTGTCTGTATGTGATGTAAATATAGTCCAAGTAACGAGTCATGATGTGCTTCAGCTGTGTGTGTGTGTGTGTGTGTGTGTGTGTGTGTGTGTGTGTGTGTGTGTAACCAAGAGGTGACCTGAAACAGAAGTGTGAGTGCAGGGCATAATGGGAAATGTAGTTTGTGAGAATGAAAGGGAATATTCTTCAGCGATCCGTGAGGGCAACACAGGTGTCTTAACAGGTGTCCTACTGCCACCTACTGTGTGGTGTTCATTTGATATCTGTACTAACTTTTAATTTAATAAGTTACAAATAATTTCATATTCTAATACAGAATTAAAATGCTGTCGTCTTATGCCAAGTTCAGACTGCGTGATTTTCAAAGTATGCACACTGCATGACTATCGGGGTTAGCATTTTGTTGCTGCTTTGTTTACACTGCAAGATAGAGGGGGTTTCACACTGTATGACTTTAAAATAGGAAGAATCGCTGACAACTTAGTCCAAACTACAACTCACAAAAATACATAGTATACCTTTTGATATTGACTACATAATGAAAAAAAGCCATTAATGGGGTAGAAAATATACATATTGCTCACCTGGGTTTGAAGAGAATTAGCCATTTTTTTCAACTTTTTTTTTTGACCCGTTTTTTTTTTTTTTTGCACAGATGACACGTCAAACAGACACGGGTGCTCCTGCCAAATTTTTGCTAGTTTTTGCTCCATTTCGTGGGTCCAAATAAACTGAAAATTTGCGTTTTTAACTTCTCCCCCAGCCTCTCGCTGGCCTGCAGGTAACCACACTACACTAGTGGATGCTACTCTCTCATTGGCTGTAGGTGATCGCCGATGTTATTTTCAGTCAAAACTCATTTTTTACACGGCATGATTTGAATCACAGACAGCTCCAGATATGTTGCACACCAAATATCTCATGGGCATTAGCGACTTATCTGCGATTCTTTCAGATCACGTCTTTGATAGTTCAAATTGTGTGATTGTCACTCGCATGCATGAGCAACGATTTGCCTGTGATTTCCGGTATTTGTCTGCGACTTCTCAAAACCTGTCGGCGAATCAAAATCGGGGTTAAGATCATGCAGTCTGAACTCTGCATTAATGTTATTTTTGCAATTATAAATACAGGGTATTGGTATAAAAATGTGTGAAGTTTATTTATAAACTAATTTCGAGAGGATCACGTGCTTATGATTGCTTGCAGCCGGCCCCGCATTATTAAATTTATGATTCACTAATCAGACGATTCCTAAGCCACTATAAATACCCTAGGTTCCATATGACAACAATCTTTGTTTTAAGGACCGCTCTGCTCTGCATCAGCTGCTGCCTACTGCTACTGCTACTGCTGCTGCTGCTACTGCTACTGCTACAACTACATCTCCAACTGTAACTCCAACAACAATTCAACAAAAACATCAAAGCCTAAACTCTCAAGACGCCGGTGATCCAAGTCATTGCAATGAAGCCGAATTGTCACCACTCTCCTATCAGTGCACCAGTGGTAACGTACATAGCATGCTCCAAAGGGAAGCCTCTCCAAAAAATAACCACTCTCCAATAAAGACTAAACGTTTTAGATAAGACTAGCGTGAATATAATGTTTTTTACCAAGAAACTTACCTCTCCAGCCTGTCCACAGATCCACATCATTCTAACAGCATGAATAACAGTAATTCAACTGCAAGGGTCCAGGCAATCTAATCCGCAAAACATTAGTCCACAGCATATTCATACGTTGATACACATCTATTAAAAGCACTGTTATCATCCAAACTACTCACTGGAGTGCATTCAGTAGCATCTCCAGTCATAACAATAGTGGTTTTAGTCAACAAAATGGCCGTCGGCCTTCTGCACTTTTGATTCTTTGCCAATAGCTGAAAAGTGAAACATCACCATCCAATGAGCTCTACAAAACTTGGGATGGTCCCGCCCTCTCTCTTGACAGGTTAGGAATGGTCTCTGACTTTGTGAATGAACTGGGCCAGATATACCTGTGATTTTAATCACATTAAGATTCCAAACCTAATGTTATTTGTTCATGGATTAAAGTAAAGCCTATAACTAACATTCACACTAAGTAGTGACATCATTTAAGTTCAGGGTTTGATGTTGGCAGTTGATGTATTTAATAAAAAAATAATAATAAAATAAAAAATTTAATTAAAATAAATAAATTACAAAAATAATAATAATAATAAATAAAAATAAAAACTGCCACATCCGATAGCCATTTAACTTCTGAAAAGATTATTACCCAGCAATTGAAAACCATTCAACACATCGAGCTCAGAAGTCCAATTGTAATATGCCAGTGACTCATATCTGCATACACCGTGTCATATATAAGTTTATAATGGCAAGTCTGTTGGATGTGAAAATGACAAAGAAACAAACTTCTCGCTTGACTGCTATGAATAGAAGGAGGACATTTCTAACAATGGAGTAATGTTTCTTTTATTGACTCAGCGTTAGATACATTTGCATCTTAAACAAAATTCTATATCACTAAGGGGTTTAAAACTCCACTTCACTATAACTTCACCTACTCAGTCTTCAAGAGGTGCTTCCAGGACCACCAGACAAGCCACACCCCATATCATCAGCTCTCCTTCCATCTGCCATCCTGGGGGGGGACAAATGACCACCTCAAACATTCTTGCACATTGCGACAACGAAGCTATCGGACCATGCAAGCTATCATACCATGCATTAACAAAAAGCGCTTCCATTCATTAACTACTAACATCAAATTTCAATCCCACATTCCACCTCACCATATCTGATTTACTTTGCAGAATGAAGAAACTATATCTTTTTTTATTAAGCAAAGCAAACAGATCAATTTCACAAAGGAAATCTATCTACATTTTGATATCCCCTCCCCCACACACCCATTCCAAACCCTCTTAGCATTCTTACACAACAGGAGAGCAATACCACCTCAGGGAAGCCCAGCTGATCCTCTCCAGACGACCTCCACTCACAAGTATTTCACTGCAACTGCAGTGACGCTCTAGCTGAGGCTTATTCACCCTTATCTTTACATATCACTTCCGACAGTATTTAACATTCCTGCGGGAGCACTTATAATGCCCTTAATACTGACTACTACTGCACCTCTGCAACAGCAGAGATGGTCCGCCGAGCCTTATTCTCCCTCTGCACCACTGCCACAGCAGTGACGCTCCGCCTGAGCTCACACACATCTTCATTTAGCCATTCACTACTGACACACTCCCCAGCACTGCCACAGCAGTCTAATTGCCTTTGCGGAAGCGTACTTGCCTTCCAATATTGACCTCCATTGCACCTCTGCAACAGCAGAAAAGCTCCGCTGAGCTTCATTTCCTTTTTGCACCACTGCCGCAGCAGTGATGCTCTGCCTGAGCTCACATACACTTCCATTTAACATACCACTACTGATACACTCCACCAGCACTGCCACAGCAGTGTAAATGCCTCCGCGGAAGCGTATTTACCAGTTATTATTGACTTCCATTGCACCTCCGCAACTGCAGAGATGCTCCGTTTAGCTTAAATTCCCCTCTGCACCACTGATTCCATTGCACCTCTGCAACTGTAGAGATGCTCTTTTGGGGGGTTCTTCAATACATGGCTGCTGTCCCGAGCTTATTAAGGCATCTTGGGGAGTCCTCGAGATCTACCTGAGCTCAAACTCCCCTCTTGCCTTACAAACGGGAGGGAGCCCCGGGCTCGAGGATCTTATGAGCTCAGGGCTCTCTCCCGGGTCAGCATGCCAAACAAGCTTTATAATCAATCATCAGCTAAGTGTGAATTCTTGAAATTAATTCCACTGTCTAATAACACTTCTGTATCCATTTCTGCTCTGCATAGATAGATCTTTTTCAAATTACTTGTATAATGATTTCATTTGATTAGTAAGAATCACATACAATATTGTTATTCTGTTTTATTTAATTTGAATGTTAAATAGAGATAAATGTTTTATGTTTATATGTAAAATACCCTTATATAAATAAAAATGCCAGAGAACTGAATGTGAATAATATGAATGACTTTGTAAATCAGCAATCCACAACAGGCTGTAAACAACCACAGTAAAACACTGGTATTGGACATCTGCAAAGTTGTATTTATTATACTTAATCTTCAGGACACAAAAAGGTCTCAAATCCTTAAATTTGACTTCAAAAAATGTGCAGCACCTGTGTAAACATCTGAAATCTTTATTTGACAAATGCTAACAGATACATACCGACTTCATCTTCCATTTTCTTCGTTCAAGCTGAAATATCGCAGATCAGTATGTTTGATTGAGTTGTCAGATGTCTTGCCATGAATGCAGACAAAAGAAAACAGCCGTAATCATCATCTAACCTAATCTAATCTGTAGTCAAGGATGGCCAGTATTCATGATACATGTATTTCAAAAGCAAAAATAGTATTTTGTCATTTGTATTTGATAGGGTTAATGGAAATGGGTTAGTGTCTTGTATTTTTAAAATACTATAAAATACTTTGTAAAAAGTTTACATGGTTACCTCATATAAATGCACCCTCTGATTGGTGTTTTGGACATTATTAACTCTTCCATTTAAAGAATAACTGAAAAAAAATATATTAAATATTTGGAGAAAAAGTATACTATACAAATAATAGTAGTTTTGGATGGATTGCTGATGCCAAATGTTTGTCTTTAAAACAAACAACATAAAAAAGTCATACAGTGGTGATTCCTACATCATTGGCTGTTTTAAATGCCAATAGTTGAACAGCAGGTATAGTTGCAATGTATAGTAATTGAAGAAAGATGTATGCCTAAAGATGTCTAAAATGACACAACATATAAAACACATATTTAATAATCTCCTAAAAACTGACAGGTTAAATAGCAGGAGCAAGATATAGTATATAAAGAGTTTATTTGCAAAAATAGATAATTTATCGAAGTTTTCACAAATCTTGTTTTTACATTGAGTATTGAAGTCGGTTTAATGGTAAAGGGACTGATGTCATTCTCCTTTTTAAAAGTATTTTGTAGTTTATTTTGATACACTTAAACTTAAGATATCTGGTATTTTATTTTAAAATACATTTTAATGTATTTTGCCCAACCCTATCTGTAGTAAATATACAGGTGACTAGGTAAATTGTCTATGGGTAGTTCGTGTAGGCAGAAGTACATAGTAATACAGTCATGATTTTCAATAGAACTGCTGCACACTGTGAGTGCATATTTATAAAGTTTATTGTTCACTTTCAGCATCTGACAGAGCATTTGGACCCAGAAACTTTGACATGTGAAGTCAAACGCAACAAGCGGAAAGAGAAGAAACATGGCACATTAGCAAAAATTTACAAAATTCCACAAAGCATAAAAGGTCTATTGTGTACAGCTTACCAAAATAGTTAATTTCAAACTAAGCAGCCTTCTGTTGGTCAGTGTGACAAATTCTTGTTTTGCCCTCGTGTGAAGCTTCAACTCATGCTGATTAACTGAAATTGACACATGATCACAAGACAAGGGTAAATGTAGTTGCATACTATAGGTCTTCAGACTGACCTCCTGGACCCTCAAGTCTGGACTTATATAGCAGCTTTCATTGTTCAAGGACCACACAGAGGCCATCTGACTAACATGTGAAAGAACCAAATGCAGATTTGTGTTTTGTGAGTTTGTATGGGGTTTTTTCGTCAGTGATTACAGAACACAACAATAAGACTTGAGAAACACCCCAAGTCTTTTCTATTTTGTGTACATTAAACCTAAGCTGGTTAGTCAGTGGTCTGTGGCCATATCTGAAGCTGAATCTACAATAAATGTGATCCCACTATCACCACTATTCTTCTTTTATCTGCTGTCGCTGTGGTAGTAAATTATAAAGAAATCAGAAGTGTGAAGCATTAGCAAAATTAGAGAAAAGTCAATTGTTGTGTCATTAGCACAGTGATGTATAAACACAGTGGACAGAAATCACTTTCAAAACAAACGCTTTCTCTTGGTCAACATGTGAATTTGTAAAGTTGAAGCCAAGGGAAATCTTAGTGAAAAACTTTTTTTTCATCTTAACATTTAAGTACAGTAGTGAATTATAAATACTTTCAAGAGTTCACATTTAGCTGATGATTGATTATAAGCTTGTTTGGAATGCTGTCCCAGCAGAGAGCCCTAAACTCAAAAGATCCTCGAGCGCTGGGCTCCCTCCTGTTTGTAGGGCGAGAAGGGAGATTGAGTTCAGGTAGATCTCTAGAATTCTCCCACTTTATATTGTTTAACCTGACTAAGAACCTGTAGCTACTACTAACTACTAATTTGGTTTAGTCAACTTACCTATGACACATGTATTTGGTCAGTGAGAGGAAAACGGGGAACCCGGGGGGAAACCCACGCGAGCACGGAGAAAACATGTAAACTCCGCACAGAAACGTTGACTGGCCTAGTAAGGATTAGAACCAGTGATGTTCTTGCTGTGAGACAACAGTGCTAACCACTGGGCCACCATACCGCCCAATCTAGGAAGAAGGGGGAGAAATGAGGGAGGAAGGGGGGATTCTTCAAGACGAAGATGACTGTGCTTGGAAGACTATGGTTATTTAGAGTGACATGGGAAACATCTAATTGGAAAATCATGTTATAGTTATACAATACTTAGTCACTAACTAATTAAGTTACCAGACCTACCTGCCCAAATGGCACCATTTTATTAATTTGAATGAAAAAGTAATCCAAGGACGGCATGGCTCAGTGGTTAGCACTGTTGCCCCACAGCAAGAAGGTTGCTGGTTCGAGTCCAGGCTGGGTCAGTTGGCGTTTTATGTTGGCGTTTTATGTTTGCATATCCTCCCAGTGTTTGTGTGGGGTTCCTCCGGGTGCTCCAGTTTCCCCCACAGTCCAAAGACATGCGCTAAAGGTGAATTTAATAAACTAAATTGGCCGTAGTGTATGAGTGTGAGTGTGTATGGGTGTTTCACAGTACTGGATTGCGGCTGGAGGAGCATCCGCTGTGTAAAACATATGCCAGAATAATTGGTGGATCATTCTGCTGTGGTGACCCCTAAAATAGAGACTAAGCCAAAGGAAATTTACCAAATTAATAAGAAAAATAATAAAAATACAGAGGGCCACAAGGATCCGTCCTAGGCCTTCTATTGTTTTCAATAAATATGCTGCTGCTTTGGCAACATTATTAGAAAACATGGCATAATCACTTTTTTAATCATGCTAATTTCTGCTTAGATGTAGTCATTTATTATCCACATGATAATACATTATCCATGAATTTTACAGTTTTGCCACAGACATTGATATGTCCATTTTTCATATTCAGGTTTAATTCCTCTTATAGTAAATCATACACATTTCTAAGCTTTAGAATGTCCTATACGACATCTTGTATAAATGCCTTGATCAAAAAATAATATTAAAGTTCTTGCATATTCTCTCTCTCTCTCTCTCTCTCTCTCTCTCTCTATATATATATATCTATATATATATATATATATATATATATAATTTCAGAAGTAAATGTGCTTGTGCACACGATTAAATGAACTATTCTTTGAAATCAATCCAGTGTGTGCTTATTTTTTAGTGCCACAAACACTAATATATGCATTAAAATAAATATACTTTAGATTTTGAATGCCACACAGTGTATTTCTCATCCACATATGCTTTCCTACTTTTTAGGCCCCTCTCCAGACCAGGTCCTGAAGGGAACAATTCGTCATGTTTAATGCGCCTAATCAGGGACAGCTCTATTTATATCTATAAACAGTGCAACCTCCCCTTTAGTAGTTGTGTATTTTGGGTAGTGGGACATGACCGTGACGTCCGAGTCTCCTGTGTGTCCTCACACACTGAGGAACACAGTCCTCATTTGTTGGGGTTATTTAAATGTGTAAATGTAATCCTCTTAGCCCAGGTTCTGTTTCAGGAAAAAAGCACATCAACAAACAGCTATAAGACACCGCATGGCATCTGTATTTCACATCCTGACCTATATAATAATATATATAAACATGTGCTGACTTTCAAAGTGAGCTCACGTTTCTGTAGGAAGAGCAGCAACTGCAAATGCCAACGCATTGCGGAGGAAAGTGAGGAATATTTTAAAACCCATGGGGTTCCCCGTGTTCCCAGTGCACAGATTTAAGCAGTGTTTCCATCCAGCTGACTGAACTGACGAGTCCAACCTGACAGAGAGAGAGAGAGACTGAAAGAGAGTCAAGGACATGGAGGATTTGAGGACACAACACAAGACAGAATGAAAGTGGTGGGTGGCGAAAGATAAAGCAGCCTTTGTGTGTTTTCAGATGAAAGATCACAGAGACTTGCACTACCCTTGAAAGCACTTCGAAATGTTTCAAAGTAAACCAAGGTGACAGAATATAAGTTTAAACTGCAACTGTTTAACACGCTGAAACAACACTTATTTCGTCTGGTAAATATCTGGGCTAAAATAAAATAAATAGAGCTTTTATCCACTGGCAAAGCCTATTTTTAGGTGGCAACTGCCACTTTGGATTAGCATCAAATTGTGGCAAGTACTGCCCTCTGCTGTCTGAAACACACACTGTATACTGATATATAGAAATATCTGTGATTAAATAAATCACATAGCAATTTGTATTTATGATTAGTGCACATTTGTACAAATCTAGTATAAAAATCTAAATGATTAGGCATTGCACACACTAGTAGACCATTTCAATTAATATTGAGAAGTTATAATGTGTGATTTAGTCTTATATATATATATTTTTTTTTTATGTGGAACTCTGGTTTACAAAAATAAAAATAAAAAATATATTTATTCACTTTCTACCAAAGAACAGTTTAAAATCAAACAATGCATATTAAATCTTACTTAAATATTAATAAAATATTTTTAGGACATACTGTGCATTTAATTCTTTTATGTTTGTGTGTGTTTGTTATCTGAAATTTAGCTTTATATTTTTTTAGATTTATCTGAAATTTAGCTTTAGACAAATACAATGAACATTGCATTTATGTTTAGCTGTATTTTTATCAGGATTTTTATTTTAATTGAATGCATTTTAAAGACTAAAGTAATCAAATACTTTTTAAAATATCTCATATGAAAATCAAGCACAAATTCTGGACATAAACAAACAAAATAACCATATTGTATTTATGTTATCAATGCACATGCTTACAAATAAAAATAGTTTATAATCAACCATAATTTCATTACATTTAAAGACCAATAAGACGCAGTTGCCTTCAAAATTAAGTAATCAAATGCAGCATAAAATCAGATAATTATATTTATATTATCAATGGGGCAACGGTCATTATTGGTGAAAACTGCCAATAGAATATCCTTTTGGAGTGAAATTAGAGAAGATCAGATACTCCCTTTTTTAAGACAACATAACGTTTGTTAAAATTTGGAAGCCCTTTTTATCTTATTTTAAACTCTCCAGCTGGATGTAGACTGATCCCCCTTGCTTGCTCTTGACAATAATACACCAGTTTGTAATCTTGATTACTCAAGTTGTAACTGAGATTGTTGCATAAAAGTAGACATCTGCCCCTCATTTAGTTGTGTAATTGGGTTTCATTTTATTTTATTATTATTTAAAAATGTTTGCTTCTATAAGGGTTGTTTGATTTGTAAAATGTGAAAATGTTAAATAAAAAATAAAGGAAATGGAAGAGGATTTTTTATCAATGCTTCTACCATTCTGTCTCTAAGGCAACCACAATAGGCACTGAATATAGTTATCAGTAACTAAACTAGATTCAAGGCCATCTTATCTGCACTGAATTGTCAGTTTATTACAGCGTCTGCACTGACACCTAGTGGCCAACTATTCTACAACTAATCTTGATATTTCAGAAGAAAAACAAAATACTTTTTCCTTTCAAATGCATTTTTTATTTCTAACAACATTACACAAACAGACGGATAAAAGCATTCCAGCCCAGATTTGAATCAAACCCTCAGTTTAACTTAAGCAAAAGACCATCACTAGTGTAATCACATACTGTATAATGTTAACATGGTTAAACAGAACTGCCACATTACCATTCAAGAGATTTATTTTATAGTAAAAATAAATTGTAATCAAGGAGGCATTAAGTTGATCAGAAAAGACTTTTACATTATTATAAAAATATTTAAATGCTGCTTTTTCCCAATAGTAAAATACTAAACTGCTTTCAACACTGACAATGTCAAAATTGAATGTTTTTGAATGATCATGCGACACTTAAAACTGGAGTAATGTTGTTTAAACGTCAGCTTTTTTATCACAGGAATAAATTACATTTGAAAAAATATTTATATATATAATAATTATTTTAATAATAATATTTAATACTATTTTTTAGTAAATCTGATTAAATAATACAGTCTTAGTGAGCATAAGAGACATAATACATAAAAAAAATAATCTTACCAACCACACTTTTAAAAGACATGCATATAAATACTGCAATAGAATGAATTATTCCTCTCTGTATAGAAACAAGATTCCTTAATGTTTACTCAACATTCAACCTCCCAAAGACTACGCTATATCCGACAGTCAGACTTGGTCCTATTCCCAATAGCCCTTTGTGCTAATAACATAGAAAACATAACAAACACAAAAAAACGGCATACAAATTCAAACCGAAAAAAGTGGACAGCAGCGTGTCGTACAAAACAAGCAGGTAAAGCACAGTAAAGTGTGTGTATGAGGAAGGAAAGTGAGGGAAGAGTGGCGCTGACAGGAGACACAGTTTACACAGGCTTGAGTTAGTAATGGAGAACTGAGACTGACACATGACGCCTCACTCTTGCCCATCCTGAGCCACTCTCTCTCCCAGTCAATGTTTAAAAAGCACATAGATCAAGTTACACACTCAAATACTGCCATGGTGCTTTCTTGATAGTGTCGCTGCAGTCTATGGTGATTCTGTCTTTTTGACACAATACGGATCCAGCGGGCACCTTGATGTAAAGATAATGTCAAAAAATGCTCATTTGATGTCAATTAACTACTCATGTCAAAATGATGTAAAATTGACATCTAACACTGGCATCAAATCACATCAAAAACCAATTAGACCATTTCAATGCAGTCATGTCATTGGCCCATGAACATTTCCTGCTTGTTATCAAACTATTTCATAACTGTAACAAGAGACAATTCAATTATAACTTAATGTTAAAACAGCTATCATAACATTATTTAACCATTGTGTCTCTTTTTGGATTCTCTGAAGCTATAGAAATAAAAATGTAAAATAGGAAATACGTTGGGACTATTGTTTTTGTTTACATCCCTCAAAATGGTCTATAGGACAGTGCTTTTAGATGCATCACACATCAAGGTAGTTTACTTGTAGGGAAACAACCTCCAGAGTATATCTGAAATGGAAGTTATCATATGAATATAACATTTGTTAGATTATAATACTTTTTATGTCATTAGTTTGTGAATCTAAAGGGTTTCAATGTCTGGATGTCAGATTTCACATCGAATCAATTCATGTGTTTTTTGATGATGTTTTGACATCAAGGTGCGCTGGATAGATTGTATCCCAAATTTTCTAAATTGACTTTCTCACAACTGTGTTTGTAGGCCTTCTTGGAAATCTGACAAATAACTGCTAATTTTTTTGGCTTATGAGAAATAAATTAGCAATTTCAATTTTAAAAGTGAAAATTAAGGTATACAAGACCACGATTCTGAGGACGAAAGTCAGAATTGTAAGATATATGCTACAGAATATCCTAATAGTAAATCAGGATTCTGAATTTTTTCTCTTTTGATTCAGATTTTATTTTATTTTTTGTAATTCTGAGTTCATATATACACAACTGGATATTTTCCCCCAGAAATACAAATACAAAAACGTCAGATTCCGGGTTTCCTAATTTATGCTAGCCACAGGTCAACGTTAAAGGAATATCCCCCCAAAAATGACTTAGTTCCAATCCTGTGAGACCTTTGTTCATCTTCAATACACAAATTAGGTTGTTTTACATGAAATCCAAAAGCTTTCTTATCATTCATAAACAGTAATGGTCCTGAGTCAGTTTAAATACAGAAAAGTAAACACAAACAGTCCAAACAATCCATGGGACTTGAGTGGTTTTGTGCACCAAAAACAAACAAACAGTACAAATGATTTTGTTCGCCACTGTATTTTCTTCCTCATCAAGCTGGTGTACTGCTATTAGATTCAACATGCAAGCATTGTGATGCCGTAATAAATAAATAACCTGCCAAGAAAGAGAAGACATTGGCAGACAAAAATGCTTTTACAGTTTGTTGGTGCAAAATAATTGTTCTTTGAGTCAGATTAAACGTTTTGACATTGTTTTAGTTCTTTTTCTGGACTTTGAATGTCTAAGGACCATTACTGTGTATATATAGAGGACGAGAGAGCTCTCGGATTTCATCTAAAATATATTTTATTGTGTTTTGAAAATAATAAAGATAGGAGGAAGATTTGAGGGTGAGAAATTAATCAAGGAATTTTCTTTTTTTTTGGTGAACTAATCCTTTAGACCAGGGGTGTCCAAACTTTTTCTTATGAAGTGGGCCAAAGCTAAATATGGTTGCCAAGGGTAATTTCCTAATTTATTTAATAATATTAAAAATAACTAGAAAACATTGCTTTATTAGAAATACAGTATATTTTTTCACATTTTATAATGAACTTCTTACAGTAAAAACAAAACAAAAGCTAATTTATAACAGAATGGAGTTACACTTGTTTTTGTTTGCCAAAGTCTTCTGGATAGTCCTCTATTTGTCTAGTGACAGAATGTTTTTAAAACTCAGATTCGTTTACATTTAATTGAAACATTTAACTTCAGTTAGCTTTTTTTAGTAATTCAGTAATAAAACAAACAAAAAAAATTGTCAAATTAGAAATGATGATCTCTGTTAAAGGCATTCACCCCAACCCTTTCCATTATTCTCAGATGAGGTGGTAAGCCAAATCAAAGGTTACAGTGGGCCAACTTTGGCCCGCAGGCCCTGCTTTGAGCATCTCTGCTTTAAACAATGTGTTCACCCACAATATTATATATTATATTCAAATGTAATATCATTTAAAGACTGCTGAACACAAGATACAAAAAAAGTATTAGTTATTTCAGATCTCAACAGCTTTCATTGTATGGATAAAAAGTCAGAATAATTTTCACACCGTGTTCTTGTCTTCACCATAAGAAAAAAAAAACCTTTAACAAAGTGAGCTGAAAATGAACAGTTAAATTGTTCTCTTTACACTTCTTTTTCATTCACCTGGCGCTATGTAAAATGTCAGGTAGCGTTCGTTCATTCATTACTGCACATTAACTGATGAACACGCTTAATCAGTCGCAGGATAAGATTATCCCTGCTGTTTAACCTTGCACCACATCATTTCCTGCAGCTAGTGAATTACTCTGGGAGTCGCTTCACTGCTACTGTCAATCGCAATCACTGGCTGAACACAAACAGGACAAACTGTCAGGTAAGGATGGCTGATCAGCGCTGCAACTGACAACCTCTGCTGAACCAGAAACTTGCTGTCCTTCACTATACTATATATGCTCTGATATCACTCCTTATAAACCTTGATATCAGCTGATAGGCCAAACACCCTATAGTACGCAACACCTCAGATTACCACACTAAAACAGACCAAATTCTCAAAACATAAAGATTAGAGTGTGGTGTGAACAAACAGTTTGTCAAAAGTTTATTTGTTATGTTTTTGAAAATCTTTTGTGGTCATCAAGGCAAGTAAAAACAGCAAAAAATAAAATCAAAAATACAATTCAATAGCAATAATGGCTGTTCAAAAAAATGTATGTACTGATGCACTTTAACAGTAGCTTTGATCAATAAATGCAGCCTTGAAGAGCATAAATCATCCTAAACCTTTATATAAAGCATGCTGTCCTAAATCAATAACACAATATCGGTTGCAAATAAATTGAGTGTAAATTCCATTAGATACAACTGATGAACCTAGTCAGATGAGACACAAAACATCTGCAAATAATAAAACACGGATTCATTCTAAATAAATGCAATCGCATTAAACAAATTAGTACCTTGTCAAGACCACAAATATGAAATAATAAATAAAGTTGTTATCAATGAAGCTGTATAAATCTGTAAATAATGTTTAAGGGCAAATAATACATAAAGTGGGTAAAAGGGCTCGTAAAATCACTCTGGACGCCTTACACCCAGCACACTACCTGTTCGAACTGTAACCGTCTGGTTGGCGCTACCGAGCACCAAGCACAAAAACAGCCAGACACAGGAAAAGTTTCTTTCCTCAGGCCATCTACCTCATGAACAGTTAAATATTCCCCTACTGTGCAATAAACGTGCAATACTTTCTCATAACCACTTGTACACAGCACTTTATAACCAGTATATTTACAGCATATCTGTACATACAACTTAACATCCAGATCTTTTTGACTAACTGCATCTCTGTTTAATGTTTAATTTTTATTGCCTTTTCTTTCTTGTATTTAATTTTGTGTTGTCACTCGTCACTTTATGTACACTGGAAGCTTCTGTTGCCAAAACAAATTCCTTGTGTGTGTGAAGCACACTTGGCAATAAAACTGATTCTGATTCTGATACATTATCTATCATTGTGATAATAATAAGTCTCACGAATACTGATCATTTCATTAGTAAACAAAGCAAGCGTCTGTCACAAAATGTACAAATTGACCTATCAATTAAGAAAACTGAAATGTGAACAATTTTAGGATTCAAGATTATCAGATTAGACAAGGTGTTGCTCATCATTGTTCTGACTATATTCTATATCATAGAAGAGAGCCAGCGAGAAAATGAACATCACATTGATCATGACTGAGATCAGTTTAACAAACTAATACTAAACATGAGGAATGAAATAATGAATAGGACTAAGCAACATTGCTTTCAAAACAGCTTTTGAGAGTCTTGCTCAGTACTAGTAATACATCTGGGCCCGGTTTCACAAACAGGGCTTAGATTAAGCCAGGACTAGGCCTTAGTTAAATTAGGCTATTTAAGCCACATTTATAAAAAAAAAAAATGGCCTTAGAAAAATATATTACTGGTGTGCACATGGAAAAAAAGGACACCGATCTATTTTAAGACATCTCACTGCAAGTTATTTTGAGTTGAGACAGCTCAAACATGCAATTTAATCTTGACTTAACCTTGTTTGTGAAACCGGAGGCTGAAGTGTTAGTCACAGACCATATATAATTTCAATATATATATAACTTTTTGTTACAAAAAAGAAATTATTACAGGATTACTAGAAATTCTGCTTATTATAGTGCCATCATGCAAGATGCATATGCTCAAACACAAATCACAATAATTACACATTTTTGTCAAATTTGAAATTGGCCTTTTTAGACCATGATCTATATTTGACAGACAGGTTTAGTTAAAGGGATAGTTCACCCAAATTTCATTTACTTACTTACTCCCAGAGCCGTGTATATCGAAGTTTATATTTAGCCACACCATGTTGGTGTTTCGTAACATCAATTTTTTTACAAGGTGGGTCGTTAGCCCAACACTCAAACCCCAACCTGGAGGACTACGACATACACGCATACACTACAGACAATTTAGCTTACCCAATCCACCTACAGTGCATGTCTTTGGACTTGTGGGGGAAATTGGAGCCCCTGGAGGAAAACCACACAAATGCGGAGAACATGCAAACTCCACACAGAAATGCCAACTGACCCAGCCAGGGCTCGAACCAGCGACCTTCTTGCTGTGAGGCAACAGCGATAAACACTGTGCCGCCTCCAAATTTCATTTACTCACCCCAAATTGTTCCAAACCCATTAGTTTTTTTTTTCTGTTGAACACAAAAGAAGATATTTGAAGAATGTGTGAAACCGGGAACCACTGACATCCATAGGAAAATACTAAATACCAACCATAGTATAGTTCTTCACATTTCACCCTATATTCATTTGTGTATATTCAAAAAAAAAAAAAAAAAAATTTGGTTCGGAACAAGTTAGATGCGATTAAATGACAAGAGTTTTCATTTTTGGGGGAACTATCCCTATACATTGTTACTAAAAAGCAGGGTTTTGCCTTCATGAGGCAGCATAGTGTTGACATGGTAAAAGAAAGAAAAGGAAGCATGTACACATCTTATTCACATTTTGCTAATGCTACACAGAAATATTCTGTACTTTAGGAAACTGCATTAACATTTAAGCTCTCCTCATTCTCGTTTGGTGCAGGAGCTGCACACCAGAGTGCATTGAATAGATTATGGTCCAAAGGTCATTTGCGCTGCAGTTTCTCTACTGGGGAATTCTCTGTACCATCTGAAGCTAGACCTATACATTCTTAATTACCATGCACTCAACGAACACATTATGTTAGTACATACAGTATGTGCTGCTATCGCAAAAAAAAAAAAAAGTCAGGATTTACTAAAGATATTAGAGGAGATTTACATGGTGGAGAAAATTACATGGACAGTTGTTGTTGTTGTTTTTTAAACTGGTGTTTTGCATATGGGTCAAAGAGAAAAAAAAAGCACCATATATGCCATAACATATTAAAAGCCTTGTAATAACCTCCAGTAACACTCCAGGGTTTTTCCAATGTGTATTTTAAAGAGTGTCCTAGAAAGAGTTAAGTGAAAAAAAAAACTAATGTAATAAAGCAGTTTTGTTTTAGAATGCATCTTGTATTTTTCTGTTTGCTTTAACTGAGCAATAAGTTACCATCATAAATTTTTATTATGATACCCAAAAAAACGGCCATTAAAATTTAATTTCAAAGATCACAGTGCAGTGATTAGGTTTTAATCATATGGCTTATTCTTTTAGACCAGGGGTGCCCAAACTTGGTCCTGGAGAGCCAGCGTCCTGCAAAGTTTAGTTCCAACCCCAATCAGAAAAACTTGGGCTAGCTAATCAAGCTCTTTTTAGGCTTTCTAGAAACAACCTTGCAGGTGTTTTGAGACAAGATGAAGCTAAAATCTGCAGGACACCGGGCCTACAGGACTGAGTTTGGACACCCCTGTTTTAGACACTGTAATACACAGGTGTCAAACTCAGTTCCTGGAAAGCCCAGCTCTGCACAGTTTAGTTCCAACCCTATATAATAACACCTGATCAAACTAACTGAGTCCTTTAGGTTTGTTTAAACCTACGGGTAAAGCCGAAGTCACACTAGAGTTTGAGTTTGCGAAATTCTGTCGTACGGCGCAGAGTAAAGGGGCGGGATTAAACAAGATGATTAGCCATTTAAAAAAGCGAGCGATTGCTCCATGTTTTAAATTTCTGTTCAGAGAGGTCATGTTTTGATCCTGGATTGGTCTCACGCAGTCAAGTGATGCGATTCCGACGCATGACCCTGCGTTTCCGGTCTGATGCATTCGCGTGCGTTTGAATGGAAGTCTATGGGGAGAAAAGCCCAGTGTGACCGCGGCTTAAGTGTGTTGGACCAGGGTTGGAACGAAACTGAGTTTGACACCCCTGCTTTAATATGTACAAGTTAAATAAAAAACAATTTTACATAAATAAATAAATAAATCTGTTATGAATGATGAGACTATTTTTTTAGGACATTTAATAAGCTTTCTTTCTTTAAATTTATATAATGTGAATAACACAATTGAATGCCTTGTCTTTGACTCATATGCATTTCAAGGAGCAAGAGAGAATTTAAATTAATCATGCAATATTATTTACTAAACATTTAACACCCAAAAGTGCTTATCTAAACCCATTTTGTGCTTGACATAACTGCGGAAATTGTTGGAGAGGGACGAAGGCAGAAAACAGAACAAACAGTAGAATTTCCTCCACTCATGTTCATTAATGTGGAATGCCAGAAGATGACATTATCCAAATATTTATTTCAAAGCATCATTAAATGTGGTGTTATTTAATGTTTGCATTGTCTAAAAATCACCCACATAAGTTTTAAATTCCCATATGCACTTTCATGGTTCGATGCTCTCATGCTAACTCCTCCATTTAATAAATCTGTCCCTAGAACACTGCAACTGGCATTTGCATATATCCCTTTAAAATATTTTAACTATATATAAATTTCAACTAGCTTGGTTGTGGAAAAAAAAAAAAAAAGTTTAAAACAAGGCCCCTGCAAAAGTTTGCAAAAGCACAGGATGACATTGTCCAACTATGGGACTGAAGCCAGTCTTTTGCACCTGGGCTAAAAACAGCATTGTACACTTTCTTCAGAAACACAGTAGCTTTTTTCTCTTTCTAAACTCCCAGTGCTGAACGTACTGCAGGGATGTGCTGACTCAGGCACCCAAAACAGTTAAGACGACATGATGAACCAACGCGGATTATTCTGACCCATCTGATTCATTGCACCAATGCAGCATTTCTGCCAAAGTGACTGAAAGCAAACACTCGAGTCCAAATGACACAACACTGATTCAACGCAGTCCTAAATTTTCTGCTTGTGGTTCAACAAAAGTGCTTCTTTCTACTGAATGTTATACAAAAAAAACACTGATACCACTGCAGATTATTCAGCCGATTCGACCGCAAAGCAGCAGAACATCCCACAGAGCTCCTTTTTTTATTCCCACAGAGTAAGTCACGATGTGCCCTGCGTGTCAACACATCTTCTCGTGTTGAAGACCAAAGCCTCATCAGTACTTATTAATCCCGAAAAGACGGACCCCGTGGAACTGAGGAAGTTTGGGGATAAGCACAGTGAGCAGGGAAATGGTGTTGATGATGAAGTGAACCCTGTCATACTTTGTATAGAAACTGGTCAGGAAATACCTGTAGAGGGGACAAACAAAAACAAGATCAAGTCAGACGTCAGATAGCAACATGAGATGCACAAAAGCAGAGGCTACAGAAACTGCTCAAGTAGGCACAGCACAGCATAAGACTGCATCTAATAACATAGGATGTGGTTTGTTCTTGTTACTTCCTATATATATATATCAAAATTAGATACAAACATTAACATACTATATGTAGACATTTTTTATACAGTATGCATTTACAGTACAGTACACACACATATATTATGTAAACACAAAATTTAATTGTGCACGATTAGTAGCACCGGCCACATTATTAGGTCCACCTTACTAGTACCAGGTTTTTTTTGAACCCTTTTGCCTTTAGAACTGCCTTAATCTTTTGTGCCATAGATTCAACAAGATACTGGAAATATTCCTCAGAGATTTTGGTTCACACTGACATGATAGCATCACACTGTTGCTGCAGATTTGTCGGCTACACATCCATGACGCGAATCTCCCGTTCCACCACATCCCAAAGGTGCTCGATTAGATTGGGTCCTGGTGACTGTGGAGGCCATTAGAGTGCAACTCATTGTCATGTTCAAGCAACCAGTATGAGATGATTTGTGCTTTATGACATAGCACATTATCCTGCTGGAAGTAGCCATCAGAAGATGGGTACACTGTGGTCAAGGGACAGACATGATCAGCAACAAAACTCAAGTAGGCTGTGGCGTTGACACAATGCTTAATTGGTACTTAAGGGCACAAAGTGTGCCAAGAAAATATCCCCCACACTGTTACACCACAACCCCCAGCCAGAACTGTTATTACAAGGCAGGATGGATTCATGCTTTCATGTTGTTGACACCAAATTCTGACTCTACCATCTGAATGTTGCAGCAGAAATCAAGTCTCATCAGACCAGGCAATGTTTTTCCAATCTTCTATTGTCCAATTTTGGTGAGCCTGTGCGAATTGTAGCCTTAGTGTCTTGTTCTAAGCTGACGAGTGGTACCCGCTGTGGTCTTCTGCTTTTCAAGGTTTGACATGTTGTGCATTTAGAGATGCTCTTGGTTACCTTGGTTGTAATGAGTGGTTATTTGAATTACTGTTGCCTTTCTATCAGCTCATATTAGTCTGGCCATTCTCTTCTGACCTCTGGCATCTACAAGGAATTTGCCCCTACAGAACAGCCGCTCACTGGATATTTTCTCTTTTTTTTTCAGACTATTCTCTGTAAACCCTAGAGATGGTTGTGCATGAAAATCCCAGTAGATCAGCAGTTTCTGAAATACTCAGAACAGCCCGTCTGGCACCAACAACCATGCCATGTTCAACGTCACTTAAATCACCTTTCTTTCCCATTCTGATGCTCGATTTAAACTGCAGCAGATCATCTTGACCATGTCTAAATGCACTGAGTTGCTTCCATGTGATTGGCTGATTAATATAATAGTTTAGGCTGTGTAGGCTATTAGACAATCCATTAAAGCAAGCTTAAGCTTTAATGACTACATTAAAAGTACACTGTAAAGTTAGTTGCTAACTACAATTATTCTAAACTGTAATTTTTATAAATTAGAAAAAAAACTTATAAAACATACTGTTGCATCAAAAATGAACTCTATTGAAGAACAAATACAAATTTAAGGATAAAATTGAAATATGAAAAGAATTTGAATATTACAACTGCTAGAACTAAAATGAAAACTGAAAAATAAAACAAATACTTTAACAATAAATACTAACAGTCTCGCTAGACCAACTACGATCAACTTAAACCTTCCAAGTTTGACAGTTCTTGGAAGTTACAGTATTGAGTAGGGAGGTCTCACCCTACATTTTTTCTGTTAATATCCTTGGTCACCCTGAAATGCATCAGACACGCTGATAACATCTTTTAAACCTGACTGATTACAATAGCAATAGTTAACGACTTCTATAAATGATCAAATTACATGTTGTTACAAAGTTGAGCAGAAATTACTAATTCCCTTTAAACCCAGGTGAGCAAATATGTACATTTTCTACCCCATTAAAAGCTTCTTTCTCATTATGTAGTTAATATCAAAAGACTATGTGTTTTTGATCGTGAGACGTAGATTGGACAAAGTTGTCGGCGATTCTTCCTATTTTAAAGTCATACAGTGTGAAACCCCCTGTCGTCAATCCATCTTGCAGTGAAAACAAAGCAGCGACAAAACGCTAGCTCAGATAGTCATGCATTGTGAAAACATCTGTGACACGACTACTTTGAAAATCATGCAGTCTGAGCTCTGCAATATGCAGAGTTCAGACTGCACCATTTTAGCCCTGATTTTGACTCGCCGACAGGTTGAGAAAATCGCCAACAAATACCTGAAATCACAGGCAAATCGGTGCTCGTTCACGTGAGTGACAATCACACAGTGTGAACTATCAATCGCTGATGAGTTGCCGACACACGTGAGATATTTGGCGTGCTAAATATCTGGAGCTGTCGGCGATTCAAAATATTGCCATGTGAATGTGTTCTGACTGAAAAAAAACATCTGCGATCACCTACAGCCAATGAGAGAGCAGCATTCGAGTACCTGCAGGCCAGCGGGAAGCTGGGGGAGAAGTTAAAAGCGCTAATTTTCAGTTTATTTGGACCCAAGAAATTGAGGAAAACTAGTGGAAATTTGGCAGGAGCACTGTGTCTGTTTGACGTGTCATCTAAGCAATACCACAACCAGTTCGAAAAGTTAAAAAAAAAAGTTGAGAAGAGTTTGTTAATTTTCTTCAAAAGC
The DNA here is from genome assembly GCA_903798205.1 of Danio tinwini. Taxonomy (NCBI): domain Eukaryota; kingdom Metazoa; phylum Chordata; class Actinopteri; order Cypriniformes; family Danionidae; genus Danio; species Danio tinwini. The sequence goes on along the minus strand of CAIGQZ010032280.1, from coordinate 1,693,391 downwards.
CAGGTGAGCAACACAAGTTTCTAAAGCTAAAGCTTTCTTTTTCCATTGTGTAGTTAATAACAAAAGATATTACGTGACCTTGCATTGTTTCCATGTCACTTCTCACGTTTGTTTGGTTGTGAGACGTAGTTTGGACAAAGTTGATTGTGATTCTTCCTATTTTAAAAGTCATGCAGTGTAAACTCTCCTGTGTGTGTGTGTGTGTGTGTGTGTGTGTGTGTGTGTGTGTGTGTGT
>CAIGQZ010032280.1:1657311-1677138 GCA_903798205.1 Danio tinwini | reverse complement strand
ATTATATTATATTATATTATATTATATTATATTATATTATATTATATTATATTATAAAAATCTTAAAGTAATGCATATTTGTCAATCACAAGTGAAAATTAACAAGCCGATACAAAACAAAACATTATGTATACCTTTCTATGCAGAAATCTTTTTTATGTATGATGACGATTAACAAAAACACATACAGATAAGTTTATTAATTTACGCTAAAACCTAATCTACACTACTGTATATCTGATGCAATTCAAGTACATCAATCTTAAATGAAGTCCTAAACATTTTTTTCCCCACATACTCTGATCTGCCATTAGGCTCGTACTGTTAAATCACTTACGTTCAGCACTCGACGAGGATCACATTTGCCTCTGAATGGTGCTGATATGTCATAGTTCCACTAATTACCCCATCCTCAAAATGCCACTGACCTCACAGGCTTCTCTTGTAACGTGAGTCTTTTTGCGAAAATATTTGTGTAGGCGAACGACAAAAGCCCCCCTGGCTCATGATACAATACTTGTCAGAACTAATGTGCTTTAGTAGTCCCAGTTAGCATGTGGTCCCCGCTGCTCTCGCTTTCCAAACCACCAGCATCTTCTGGTTTCGTTTATGGAGCGAGGCCTGCCAAACATGCAGTCGCACTCATATGCTTACATATTCAAAGGCCACGGTTATTATTTGCGTGCTTTTACTCACAAACTGACATATAGAAATACTCAGTCAGTAATGGTGTGAGAATGCAGAGTATCTTTGATTTGGGTCAATCTAAAACACTGCAGGTGAAAAGAGAGAGAAAACAAATGATCATCATACTTTCCTAAAGTTAATTCATAATGTTAAGAATTTCAAACTTTTAACTCTAAAATGTAATGTTTAAATATGTAAATGATGCATTTTTTAAATGTGTTAATTTGCATACATTTCTAGCACAAATACACTGAAAATTTTAATTTTAACAAACAAATTAAGCTGAATATTACTACATTTAATTAGTTTGTTTTAATTTAGCCCATATGAATTGTTTGCAAGCAGTAAAACATTTAGTAAATCCAATGAATAATTTTTACAGTGTAAACATCGTATATACTTAAGCTCATTATTATAATTTTTTTCTTTTGCATATTAGAGACAAAGGTTTTTACAGAGGAAATTTTGGGAAGCATCTTTTTTTATTACTCCTTAATTCAGAAAATTCTGTGAACATTAACAACAGCATTAACTTTCATGATTTTTTGTAAGATTTTGTAATATTTTAGTAATATTTTGTATATAATTAGGACAAATGGTCACACTTTAATAATAACAAAGCATTAACTATGACTTTTAGCTCAATAAACTCCTACGTTGCTGCTTTTTGGTAGTTATTAAAGAAGTATTTGTGTTTAGCTGGCTAGGATAAGGAATGTATAAGTAAGATCATGCAGAATATGTACTTTAAGTACTAATAAACAGGAAATATCTTAATAAAAGGCAGGTAATAATCCCCAAGGTAATAGTGAGAATTGGTCCCTATACTAAAATGATACCAGGCAGGTTATGGATGAACAAACACTACCGGTCAAAAGTTTGGGGTGAGTTTTATTAATTTTTTCATGTTTTTTATTTTAAAGAAAATGATACTGTTCATCAAGGCGGCATTTAATAAATGTAAAATTATTGTTAAATATTTATTACAATTTTAAATAACTGCTTTCTTATTGTAAGTTGTTTAAATGAAATTATTACTCCAGTCATTATTGCTTTTATTAGTATTAACATTACTACTACTACTACTAATAATAATAATAATAACAATAACAATAATAATAATAATTAATATAAGAGTGCTTTCTGGAGGATCATGTGACTGAAGACTAGAGTAATGAAGCTGAAATCATCTTTAAAATAACTGGAATAAATTATTAAATTAAATGATAAACTACTTTTGAACAGTTATTTTATAGTGCAAAAAAATATCACAATTTGTACTGTATTTTTGATTAAATAAATGCAGCCTTGGTGACCAGGAGAAGCTTATTTTAAAACATTTAAAAAATCCTACTGACCCTAAACTTTTGACCACTTGTGTATAACTCTTCAGAATATAGATATAAATAAAGGCCAGGCACAAACTGCAAGTGCAACAAACGAAACACTTGATTTTCTTCCAAATAGTCCAAAATCTGAAGACAGGTGCGGGACCAAACAGTGTTCATGCCTGCGGTGTCTCATGTTAAAGTGTAGGAGAGAGTAAGTGTGAGAGCGTGACAAAAGAAAGTGATACAAAAACTTACACGGCTGCAGGTAGATGAGCAGATGCGTCATCAGTTCTCGTCTTCTGCCTAAAGGAGTCAGAATGACATCACTGAACGATTCTGAAAGAGCACAGATATGGAGAAACAGACTATATAAGGTGGATATAACAGCTGATATATTTCTACTTATAAAATATGCACAATTCAAAGAGGAGACATCCTGTTTTGGTGTTCAAATTGTATTAATTTTATATGCATATTAAATGCAATGTCTGCTTTATCATTTTTTGGTCACACTTTATTTTAAGCTACAATTCTTGCAATTAATAAATTATTAACTATGAGTTTTGCCTCAGTAAACTCCTAATTTGATGCCTAATAATAGTTATTATAGTAGTAGCTGGGTTTATTTATTGGCGATTAGGGATGTACAATAAAATCATGCAGAAAATGTGCTTTATAAGTACTAATAAACATCCAACATATTAATTATAATCAGGTGAAAACCCACTAATTACTAGTGAGAATTGGTACTTAAGCTAAAGTCTTACCTTTTTTAATACAATGTAAATTTATGGGTGAAAAATGGTTCCATTCAGCATAATGAATAGATGATTATGTAAAAGTCAAACTAAATGTATTACAGAATAAATGAGCATACTGAATTTTTATCATATTTTAAATGATTCAAATTAACATTGATAACACTTTAAAAGAATGATCCATTAGTTAATGGTAATATATGTATTTACTAACACACTCATAGCTAACAAGCTTGTAATATTTTATTTTTTAGTTTTTGCTTTGGTCACACTTTATTTTAAGCTACAATTCTTGCTATTAATAAATGATTAACTATAATTTTTGCCTCAGTAAACTCCTAATTTGCTGCTTAATGATAGTTATTATGGAAGTAGCTGGGTTTGGCTAGGATTAGAGATGTACAATAAAATCATGCAGAATATGTCCTCGATAAGTATGAACAGCCAATATATTAATCATAGGCAGGTGAAAACCCACTAATTACCAATGAGAATTGGTATTTAAACTAAAGTCTTACTCTTTTATTATATGCAATGCAAATTTATTGGTGAAAGATTGTTCCATTCAGCATAATGAATAGATGATCATGTAAAAGTCAAACAAAATGTATAACAGAAAGTGAGCATACTGAATTTTTTAACATTGGTAACACTTTAAAAGAATGATCCATTAGTTAATGGTAATATATGTATTTACTAACATACTCATATTGAACAAGCCTGTGCAGCATTTGTTAATCAGTTAATTATTTACTAATTCTTTATTAAAATCCACAGTTGTGCTTGTTAACATTAATTAAAAGTAAACAACTTTATTTTCATTAACTAAACTAAAATAAAACTAATTAACACTGTATGTACTGTATTGCTCATAGTTTGTTTACTTTAGTAAATGCATTAACTAACATTATCTAATAATGGAGCATTATTTTAAAGCGTTACCGGTAACACTTTACAATAAGGTTCATTAGTTAATGTTAGTTAAAGGGCACCTATTTTAACCCTTTTTTAAGATGTAATATTAATGTTATGGTTCTTCTGAGTGTGCCAATTTAGGTTCAGTTCAAAACACAATTCAGATTTTTTTATTATGATGTGTTAAAAAGTGTCATTATGGGGGCGTGTACACAGTTTGCTGTTTTAGGGGCGTGTTGCTTCACATGAAAACTAGTTTCGACTTCCCGCCCAACTTAACAAGGGGGCGGAGCCAAGAGCTCCCCCGCTGTTTGTATTGCAATAGACAGGCAGACATAGAGAAGCAACATGAGTACCAGCATTCAGACGTACATGTAGGACTCAGACACAGACCAAGCAGAGAGTACAGAATCATGTGTCTTTGTATAGTTTTACAGCCAGCTGTGTGCTAGTTTAAAGCTCCGAACTTGTAGCCTACACCGAGACTAATAAAGCACAGTGAATTAACTGTGACTGAAGGGCATCACACACCGGATGCACTGCGACACGGCGCGCACATGACAGTTGAAAGTATCGCACACTTACAGCGCCGATGTGTCACCCGATAGAAACTTATGTTTAGAATTCAGAAATGCATGCCGCTGCGTGGTGCGACGCTGAGTGTCGCCGAGCGGCGCTTCTGATGTAGGACCTGCTTGAGGCTATAACTAAAGAGCGTCATACACCGAATGCGTCGCTCAGAGCCACGACGCGGCACACCAGACGCGCACATTCGCATGTTATTTAAAATGAAACTATTCAGATTACGCTCTGTGGCACGGCAGAAATATGAACAGTGTCCTGAGCAGGGCCAGCGCGTCCATAGAGGCGACCTAGGCGGCAGAATAGTGAGCAAACCCCACGGTCGTCACTTTCACCCACGGCAACGCGAAATGCATGGCGCTGCGCGTCGTTAGTTCGTTATTTCCAATGGAGGGACGCGCACGTGAGGCATCGCGCTCGCACTTTCTAGCTGCACCTAGTTAAAATGACAGGGAGCTTCTGTGACCGCGGGAAATGCAAACCGCTGAAGTTTAAGGAAGACACAATGAAAAGTACACATGTATGCAAACCCACCAAAACTCACAAACACTGGCGTGGAGGAGAGCGATAACCTGGTGAATGTTGAGCCCAATGAACCTTACATCTAAAAATAGAGCAGAGTGTTTCTTTGGTGACGTCGCTTTGACTCACGCTGAAAATGGCGGACGTGAAACAACATACTGAGGAGATGGTAATGCACATCTGTCAATCAATATTGGTGGGTGGGGGAACCGCACTCCTACGTCAAGTTGCGGTCGATCTCAAAATGGCTCCAATTGGTCCACCGTTTTTATGTTGTTAAATTGAAAAAAAAGGACAGAGTGTGTTTATATCACCCCAATATGACACTCTATACACTATACCTACACATATGTCTGTCCAAACAGCTTGAAAAGTAGATTTTTCACCATAGGTGTCCTTTAATACATTTACTAACATGAACAAACAATGAACAATACATTTACTACAGCATTTGTTCATGTTAGTTAACCTTAGTTAATGAAAATACAGTTGTTCATTGTTAGTTCATGTTAATTCATGGTGCATTAACTAATTTTAACAAGCATGAACTTGGATGTTAATAATGTTTTAGTGAATGTTGAACTATGATTAATAAATGCTGTATAAGTGTTGTTCATGATTAGCTAATGTTAGTAAATGCATTAACTAATGAACCTTACTGTAAAGTGTTACCGCATTACCAAAAAAATCTTATTGACAAATAGATTAAACATAGCCTGGTGATTTAAAATCACAATAAAGCTGTATTTTATTACTTCACTGCGATCTCTAAATTAATCTTTTAAAATGTCAGGTATAGTCTATATAATTTATTGTTACACTGAATGGTGTTTCTTGTGTAAGTCATGTTCAAATGTTTGCTAGTCAATATTTGGTTCTACTTTATTTTAAGTTACAGTTCTCTCTATAAATAAGCAATTAACAAAGACTTTTAGCTCAATAAATGCCTAATTTGCTGCTTATTAATAATTATAAATGTAGTATTCAGGGGTTATCGGCTGATTAGGGATGTAGAATAAGATCATGCAGAATGTGTGCTTTAGAAGTACAAATAAACAGATAATATCTTAATAACAGGCATGTACTAAGCTAGTTAATAGTGGGAATTGGTACTTTAAATAAAATTTACTTCACAATTGTGATTAAAATAAAATGTGCTTTCAAAAATTTATATTTTTCAATTATCATACATTCAAACTACTTCGTCAAAAACAATATACAACAATTAATATAATATTCGCTAACACTTTACAATAACAGTACATGAATAATGATGTATTAATATGTAAACTAAACATTACTTTATTATGAACTAATGACGAGTTAATGCATGTGATAATCATGAACTAACTTTAACTACAACATGAGTAACATGAGTTCATGTGTAAATACAGGCTACCTTAATTACTTGTTAGTACATGATTGTTTGTTAATTAATGTGGTAATTACCACATTAGCTTATGCTTAATTTAACCATCATGAACTCATGATATGTTAATGGATAGTTATATCATGACTTTACTTGGAGGGGCACATCATCATTAACACCCATTCTTAACTACTCATGAGCTCTTTATGCACTGAATAACAATAGAAAAGTGTTCTGTCAACATCAACATAAACAGTTTAAACACAGGAGATCATGAGTGGTTAAGGATAAGGTAATGGTGATGTGCCCCTCCAAGTAAAGTCACAACATATTTATACATTAACAGCTCATGAGTTCATGTTGGTTGCATTTAGCTTAAACTTAAATGTAAATAATAGATTAATTAAAAACATGTACTAACATGTAATTGAGGTAGCCATTATTCACACATGAACTCTTTTGACTCATGTTGTAGTTAACGTTAATTCATAATTAGTGCATACATTAACTCATTAATTCATAATAAAGTCATGTTTAGTTGAAATAGTAATACATCATTACTCCTGTACTATTATTGTAAACAGTTACCAATATTTCAAATTTGATGGCTTTTAAGCTGTACAGAAACAAACAAAGAAAGTAACTTTGTATAGTGTGTTTTCTGCTTTCAGTAGTCAATTATACGTATTTGTGTATCATAGTGCGCAATTAATCCATCCTGGCAGATCGTCTCCCTTTAATCCCTCCCCAACTGAATGGACATTAAATCTTTGAGGTACAGTGTTGCAATAATCAGGCCAATTTCATTCCCTAATCTGTTTCAACAGCTTACCAGGCCGCTAATATCTGACTTTATCCTCTCAAGATGAACTAATTAAGCTCGGTCTTAAGCAGGGGGAGCTACTGAAAGCCATCAGCCTGTCTCGCTTTGTTCAATCTCACATGCATTTACAGATCCGAGACTCAATCAGCAGTCACTCCCAATACTAGACAGCAAGAAACACCACATTTGTGGCTCCGACCCACAACAGCACCACAAAGCCACCGTGCGTTCGAATCCAGCTGGCTGGTTTCTTCGCCGTTCATCTGTTATCTATCAAAACTTTCACAACACAACAGCTCGGAAGAGGCCTGACCTCGCATGATCAAGTCCCAGCTTGACCTGGAAACACTTCTCAGTAGCTCTGATTATCTGAAGTACCTGTCAAAACTGTCAACTGGGTAAAACTGTAGGCACCATTAAATAATAGAGATGCTGAATGAAAGCTTTAAGTTAGATTTACAAAATGATGTTAATAAGAATTTGCTCAATGCAATGCAATCCACAAAATTTAGGTCTTGTGACATGAAGAAAATGCCACAGGTTTGAAGCAAGGGTTAAGTTTAGGGATAGGGGTAGGGTAAGGCTATATAGTAAGTGTTTTTTACAGTATAAAATACATTATGTCTGTAGAGAGTCAAAGTGTATGTACACCACAAAACCAGTCATGATGGCAACATTTTTGAAATGTTTACATCATAAGACAGCTGAATAAATACTGTAAGCTTTTAAATGAGTTAGGATTGGACAATATTTGGGCCATATTTAACTATTTGAAAATCTGGAACCTGAAGATGTAAAATATTGTGAATATTGAGAACAATTGATATAAAATTTGTCCAAATGAAAATCTTAGCAATGCATATTACTAATCAAAAAAGTAAGTTTTGCAGTAGGAATATATTAATATTTACAATAGGAAACTTTATTAGGTACACCTTACTAGTACTGGGTTGGACCCCTTTTGCCTCTCCTTAGAGATTTTGGTCCATATTGACATGATAGCAATCACACAGTTGCTGCAGATTTCTCAGCTGCACATACATGATGTGAATCTTCCATTCCATTACATCCTAAAGGTGCTCTATTAAATTGGGATCTGGTGACTGTGGAGGCCATTTGAGTGTAGTGAACTCATTGTCATGTTCAAGAAACCAGTCTAAGATGATTCACACTTTATGACATGGCGCGTTATCCTGCTGGAAGTAACCATCAGAAGATGGGTACACTGTGGTCATAAAAGGATGGACATGATCAGCAACAATACTCAGGTAGGCTGTGGTGTTGACACGATGCTCAATTGGTACTAATGGATCTAAAGTGTGCTAATAAAATATCCCCCATCCCATTACACCACCACCACCAGCCTGAACCGTTGATATAAGGCAGGATGGATCCATGCTTTCATGTTTTTGATGCCAAATTCTGACCCTACCATCCAAATGTTGCAGCAGAAATCGAGACTCATCAGACCAGGCAATAATTTTGGTGAGCCTGTGCAAATTATAGCCTCAGTGTCCTGTTCTTAGCTGACAGGAGTGGCATGCGTCTTCTGCTGCTGTAGCCCATCCGCTTCAAGGTTAGATGTGTTATGTGTTCAGAAATGCTCTTCTGCATACCTTGTTGTAACAAGTGGTTATTTGAGTTACTGTTGCCTTTTTATTAGTTCAAATCAGTCTGGCCATTCTCCTCTGACCTTTGGCATCAACAAGGCATTTGTGCCCACATAACTGTCGATCACTGGATATTTTCTTTTTTTCTAACCATTCTCTGTAAATCATAGAGATGATTGTGCGTGATAATCCCAGTAGATCAGTAGTTTCTGAAATACTTAACCCAGCTCGTCTGGCAACAACAACCATGCCACATTCAAAGTCACTTATATCACCTTTCTACTGCTCGGTTTGAACTGCCGATCATCTTGACCATAAATGCATTGAGTTTCTGCCTTGTGATTGGCTGATTAGAAATTTGGGTTAACGAGCAGCAGGACAAGTGTACCTAATAAAGTGGCCGGTGAGTGTATATGTTCATGTCTGAAAAAATATAATTATTAAATGCAAGTAATACATCTGGTTTAAACCTTTTTTTGGTCACATTTTATAATACAATACATTATCTAACATTATCGGTAGCTTCTGTGTCATTACCTGCCTGTTATTAAGAATGTTAAGATATTATTATTAAGATTATTCATTAGAAGCATCCCTAATCCTTCCCAAAACCTAAACCCAACTATTACCTTACTAACTATTAATAAACAGCAAATTAGTAGTTTTTAAGCTAGCGGTTTCAGTTAATGGTTTGTTAATACTGTGAATTGTGACCTAAAATAAAGTGTTAATATATTAACTATTTAATATACAGTATTTACAATATATAAAAGTCACAATATAATTTGTAAATGTTTAATTAAGACACACATTTTTTTTAAATGTAAAGAATCAAAATGATCTTGATTTTTAGATGTTCCTAATCATTTTATACCATATTGCATTAAAGAAAATTGTCATATACACACACATTCAAATATTTGATTGTGTGTATTTACACCTGGGTATACTAATAAAGTGATACTCAAGTAAATTATCAGAGACAACTTTATGTTTAAATTAACTTTACGCTTTTATCACATATAATTTGGATTCAAGTTGCTCTTTTTGTAACCTGCAACAAAGCCTTATGTGGCTCTCATTTAAGCACACATAGGCTTTCACTCTCAGTTCTCAAAAGCAAAAGAGCCCCTTTGAGTCGGAAACATACACAAACACTTAACAAAAAACACTAATTCTGAATTAATTAAAATTGTGAAAACTCTTTTTGGGAGAGAATAGGCATGAAGGAGTGCAGCATCGGGAGGCCAGTAAGCATTCTGACCTGCTCTGGGCTCCTGCTGGCTTCAATGGGACTTGACTCATCTCTGCGACAGAGGAATGTCATTATACACCCTTCATAGCAAACCTTCCCCCCCCACCCCCCCACCCGAAACACAGCACAGCAAAATCCACCAGCTGCAATTCACTGGGAAAAAGATCAAGGATGTTTCGTGGATAATGGGGGCCACTTAGGAAAAGGAGGGTGAAACAGATAGCCGGTCTTACCGGTATTACTTTCGGGATGTATTGGTTCAGCATTAGAAGCCAATCCGATATCAATAGTACTGAGGCTGAGCAATCTCGTAAGGGAGAATGCTGCAGAATTTACTGAAATAACATTTTTTGTATTTGTTAACATACTGCAATGATCTTGTAGGAAAAACATTGTTATGATTTAGAAATGTTACAAAAAAAAACAATGATAACAAAATGTTGACAAAAGCCATATAATTTTTAAGGTAATCCATTGCGAAACTTCACTTGCAAAACACATGGTGTTAAACACTGATGTGTCCACAGTGTGTAAACAATTAGCTTATAATGCAGGGACAGTTCTAGTATTTCATCTTCAGGGGAGCTTAGCCTTTAGAGGTCCATTTTATTTGCTGCAATATCTTTTTTAAATGGTATAATATGTTTAGATATTTTTATTTAATATTTTAATGTATAATATATCATAATAATAATAATAATAACATTATCTAAATAATAATAATAATATACTAAATATAGATTATTATTATTAGTAGTACTTTTTTATCTACATTTTTATCAAATTTTCAATTATTGATTAAATAAAGACTCCATGTTTCATTAATAGATGATCAGAAACATACAGACAAACTAAAGTTTTTAAAATTCTTTTCTTAGATATTTTCATTTTATTTGAGAAAAGTTTATATTCATTCATTCTTTTTTCTTCAGCTTAGTCCCTGGTTTGTCAGGGGTCGCCACCTCGGCATCCAGAGGAAACCCACGCGAACAAACATGCAAACTCCACACAGAAATGCCAACTTGTCCAGCCAGGACTCGAACCAGCAACTTTCTTGCTGCGAGGCAACAGTGCTAAACACTGAGCCACCGTGCTCAATTTTGTAATCATAATCTATTTATTTAATTTTGTTAGTTTAACAGTTGAATAAACTATTCAAGGGGGCCAAAATGACAGAGGGAGTGCACCTAAAAAGGTCTTTAAATGTAGTAGCATGTTATAATGGTCACTTTTGTGTAATACCCATATATTAGAAGCTATGTCTATAAATATGCTATTCCAGATTTTGATGTTAACTTTGTGCATTTGATCTAACGTTATGCGCATTTGACAGTTTATATGTTAAATGACACTAAAGAGAACTTGGTTTAATCCTCACAATACATGTGCTTTCAGACAGCAGGCTTTTTGTGCACTCAGAAAAGTGTATATCGGGAGTTTAAACTGACAAGGCTTTACCATGCTTTTTACACTTTCATTAAGATTCTGAAGTGAAATAAATGTGAACACCGGAAATGAATATTACCTTGTGAAAAGACCATAATAGGATCCTTTTAAAACTTTTTATTAGAATTATATTTATTTGTAGTTCATGTGAAATCTCATTGTTCAAAAATTCTGTTCTACAAAACTGTATATTAAAAATGGACAGTTCACCCTGAAAAACATCATCAATCATCTATTGAGTCTCATATCACTTCACATATAGAAGACTTGCATTTATCTTAGGAACATAAATCAAGGTATTTTTTAAGGAAATTTGAGAGATTTCCGTCACAAATATTTGTCACGGTGGCGCATTGGGTCAGTTGGTATTTCTGTGTGGAGTTTGCATGTTCTCGTGGGTTTGCTCTGGGCGCTCCAGTTTCCTCCACAAGTCCAAAGACATGTGGTATAGGTGAATTGTGTAAGCTAAATTGTCCATAATGTATGTGTGTGAATGAGAGTGTGCGGGTGTTTCCCAGTACTGGGTTGCAGCTGGAAGGGCACCCACTGCGTAAAACATATGCTGGATAAGTTGGCGGTTCATTAATGATTAATAAAAGGGGTAATAAATTAATGATTAATAAAGGGAGTAAGCCAAAAAAATGAATGAATGAATATCTGTCACTCAGTATACTTTTAATAATGTTAAGGTGGTTTATTAGGCATTATTGAGATTCTAAACCTTATCATTTCGTTGGAGTGCAGCACACTATTTTTTGCTTCTCAATGGCTGCTTTTGAATGTCACTATAGTGTCATGTCATATGTTGTTAGGACACAGTGTTACAATGTAAGCTGTTCGGCTAATGTTTATGTTTGTAATATTTATATTATTTGCTAATTAAAAAAACACCTGAACTCTGAATCTGCATCTTATTATAGAGGATGCTGCTGTTAACCCGGATTTCACATTTTTGGCCGCAGCCACATACAGTACATTGATGCAGCCTTGAAGACTGAAATAAATTACGGTGCTGAAATATAATTGAGTAAACTGGCAGTGGGCAGAGTTATAGAGATCAAAACACAGACAGATATTTTGTGCAATTTCAAATGAGAATAACTGACTTCAGCATTGTTTTTCAGTTAAACAAACATGTTCACTTAGCATGTTTCTTAAGTGAAGTTTATTTATAAACAAATTTTGAGAGGATCACGTGATTATAATTGAACACGGCTGGTTCTGCATTAACTATGTATGATCCACCAATCAGACGATTCCTAACCCACTATAAAGAGCCAGGGTTTCTCACTACAGTCATCTTCGATTATTTGAATAATCCATTCTTCCACCCCTACTTCTCCACCTTTCACTTCATAGGGCGGCATGGTGGCCCAGTGATTAACACTGTTGCCTCACAGCAAGAACGTCACTGGTTCTAGTCCTTTAACAGACCGGCTGTCGTTTCTGTGCGAAGTTAGCATCTTCTTTCTGTGCTTGCATGGGTTTCCCCCCGGTTCTCCGGTTTCCTCCCACATTCCAAAAAACATGCACTACAAGTTAATTGATCAATCTAAATTTAGCACTACAGTCAAACTCTCATCCAGCAGCATACTGTATCTCTTCATAGCAATCATTTTCTGTCATCATCTCTTATCAAAAAGGGGGAGTTCTCTAGATCTACCTGAGCTCAAAGCTTCCCTTTAGCCCTGCAAACGGGAGGGCGAGAGGGCTCAAGGACCTTTTGGGCTCACGGCTCTCTCTCGGGACAGCATGCCAAACTTGCTTTATAATCAATCATCAGCTAAGTGTGAACTCTTAAAATATATCTGCAAACATATTAAGGTATTTTTATGCTTTAGAAGACGTACATACAGCACCTTTAATGCAAATAACGGGAGATAAAACTGTTTGTGTAGACCACGTGAATGAATGAATGTGAAATGTTGTTAAATTTTCTGTCACAAAACTATGTGATTTGTCATCAAAGCATTTCCTATGTAAACCAAATATTGTAAATTATCTCTAAGGGCAAATATTTGGAATATTAGTCAAAAAGCTGTTGATTCATAAAATGATAAACTATTTTCTAACAACAGCAGTTTATCTAATATAGTGAAATGTATGGACTATAAACTATGGTCACCTTTCCACAATACATGCAGCTCAGGCTCATGGGAAATATGTACTTTAGCCAACATTTATGTGAAATGTAAAATATGCTGCTTTGGGTATATTTTGTTGCACATTTCATTGAACAAACAAACTAAAACAAACTACATCTTAGCAAATCTGAAACACGTTACTTAGGGAACGCCTTGATGTACTCTTCAGATATACTTCCTTCTTTTACAAATCCACACAAACACGAAGCAATACACTGACCTAAACCCTTCCCTAAAACCAACCAATTGGGTTTTAAAAAGCAAACTGAAGAGTAAAGTGCACAGCGACCACATAATTTTGCCTTTATTTTACATTACTTTTAACACTTTTGTGGAATTGAAACCTGAGCACTCTGGATCACAAATTGTTAAAAATTAACATGTGGGCCAAGCAAAAGCTGATTGTGTGGGCCAGATCTGGGCCAGAGAAATTTTGCTATGTGGGACTGTAAGCTACAGTTCTAAGCAAATTTATCATGCTAAAAATCATCTTAAGATAGATATGTAAAGCAAACGTATTGAATCACAAATCATAGATAGCATTAAATAGTTTTGTAGTATTTATTTGGTGTCGTGCAAATAACTGCATAAAATGATCCTGTATTAGTTAATAACACGTCTCTTGCAATATCTTTAGTGTGAAAAAGAATAAAATGGTGTTAACATCATACTACCCTATAGAACTAAAATTACTTAGTGCAGTTCATAAAAATGTAGGCTAAAACCCATATTTCCAATGAGCCTATACACTGTAAAAAATTATTAGTTGACTTTACTTAAATTAAGTGAGTAAACCAGTTGCTTTTTTTAAGATTTTGTTGAGTTCACTTAAAAAATTAAGTGAACCCATTGCATTACATTTTTAAGTAAATGAACTGTATGCATGATTTTAAAAGTTAAGTTAAATCAACGTAACAGTTCCAAGTTACAATGGGGTAAAGTAAAGTCAACTTGTCATTTTTAAGGAAACGGTTTTACTTGCTTTTTTTAAAGTGAAGTAATTAATAATTTTTTACAGTGTATGTGCTAATTATGCTCAAATATTTGAAACACAAAAATGCACCCTATTGAATGTCACATATTAACCAAGCACGGCAAATCTGAAAGCTCTATATATTGTTCAGAGGTTTCCCAAAACCATTGTTAGCCAACTAAGGTCGCAAGTTTCGTCATTACAAATATAGTTTGTTGATTTGCTGTTTCCCAAATCCATCGCTCCAACGAACATTCACAAACTGCTTCGCAAACTTGAGCACTTGAAACTACACCTCTGGAGCTGTAGTTAGAAACATAGCTCCTGGCTGTGTTCTATTCCCACTTATCCCCCCTATGCC
Organism: Danio tinwini; assembly: GCA_903798205.1. Lineage (NCBI taxonomy): Eukaryota > Metazoa > Chordata > Actinopteri > Cypriniformes > Danionidae > Danio > Danio tinwini. Next base: position 1,662,362 of record CAIGQZ010032280.1, on the reverse strand, counting down.
CTATTCATTTAAAACATTCAATGTTGAAAATATTAAAAATAAAAAAAGCATTAAGGTAATCTCTCTTAGGTGTAATTTGCTTTCAAAGTATTTTTACAGTTCAGTTTTAGCGATCTTCATGTTTATAAATGTACTCCCTTCGCAGTGCACTTTCAAAACCTTGATGTCATTTTGAACACAGTCTCATGACAAAAGCTATAGGTGACTATTTTTTAAAAGCAGAATTTATGTTACGTCTCTAAAGCTTGTGAAAACAAAAAACATAGCATACGTTAATTCTTTTATTTTATAGTGGGTTATTTATGAAGTATCTGTACTGTATGCGACATGGGCCTGCTGGTTAGAGCATATCTGCAGTGGTTTGCACGTGACAAAATTGTAAAAGTAGACTATTAAATAAAAATAAATAAACAATATCCTACTTAATAATAATCATCATCATCATTAATATTATTATAAAAATAGGATTTGTTTTCATTTTCTAATAAATAATAAATATTACATTTAATTTCTTAATAAATAGCCTCATTATTTATTTATTTATATGATTTATATATGATATTGTTTTAGAATAGAATATGTAATATTCTCAATAAGATTTGTAAAGGAAACATTGGCCCTATGTTACATATATTTCTATTAATATGGAAAGCGAGTGCATGTTTTTACCAAAACTAATATTGGATTTTATTTTAAATGCGTGTGCGTGTAATATAATTTGCACAAAGAAATTATGGGGTTCTTCTCTAAAGAAGTTGTTACTCCACCCCGTTTTATGGGCGTTTTACGTTGTAACTAACGTGGTTCAAGCGATGGATCTGCGACAGAGTAACTAAGGGTTTTGGGAAACACTTGTCACTACATCCTTCTTTTCCCAGACTATTATAGTTCAGCCGCGAGTTACATTGTTGATTGGGAAACGCACCTCTGATCAGTTTTTAGGTGAATAAATCCCTAAATTTGGCCTGTTTATTCTGTTCATAAAGTGATTGTGGCTATGAAGAAGACTAAACCATGTAGTTCACATGGGTTTATTTTTAGATCTCTCTAAGATGTCAACTGAAGAACTCAGATCTCTCAGGTTTGCTTTAAAGGATCTTAATTTGTGATCCAAAGATGAAATGAAGTCTTAAAGGTTTGGAAAGACATGAGAGTGAATAAACAACAACAACCCTTTAAGCAGTTAACCTTTCATTTCTTGAGATTTTGCAAGTTGTAGTTTCGGCAATTTGCTATTTACTTGTTAGAACACATAGGTAGGTCAAGTCTGCCAGCAAATGCTTTCTCTGACTGACATAAATGCACAAAGGTGCCTTATTAACCAAACTGGATTAAGAAGAGGAACGCACAGTTACCCTCATTCAGGGTCTGATGATGAATGGGTAGACTACACCTGTGGATCGTCCAGACCACCTGAGGTTATCTCTGAAGTCATCCTGTCACACACACGCACACTTTTAATAGTGACAGTCAAGATAAAAATGTTGGCATTTCTGTGAGGAAAAATATTGACTAGAAGTTTCTTTGAAGGAACACTCCACTATTTTTGGAAATAGGTTCATTTTACAACTCCCCAAAAGTTACAAATTTAAGTTTTACAATTTTTGAATCCATTAAGCCGACCTCCGGGTCTGGCAGGAGCACTTTAAAAACTTTTAGCATAAATCATTGAATTAGATTAGATCATTAGCATCTTACTTGGAAAAAAAAGTTAAACTATTTTTTCTATTTAAAGCTTAACTCTTTTGTAGTTGCATGGTATACTAAAGAATAAAAAAAATTTAAAATTGCTACTTTGTAGGCTGATATGAACTAAAAAACAACATTTGCTCTGTTACTTCACTCAAAAAATATTTTTTGTTGCTTGTTCAAACTACTTGTTTAAAATGAGCTGAAACAACACAATTCTTAAGACTTTGTTGATACAACTTAATTATTTTATCCACTTAAATTTATACACAATGTTTTCATGATGTTTCTATACAATGCGATTGTGTGGAACCCAGCATATTTTACAGTGTTGTTTGCTGTTAACTGCTTATTTAAAATAAGTTGAAACAACACAACACTTTGTTTTGTTTTTTGTTTTGTTTTTGTTTGTTTTTTTTGGGGGGGGAGCTTAATTGTTTTATGTTCAATCCACTTAAATATAAAACTAATACATTAACTTAATTCCTTTCATGTTGTCTCAACACAAATCTATTTTGGGGAACCCAGCAATTTTTACAGTGCGGCTAGGAACTACACTCTCATTCCGGTGTAATAATCAAGGAACTTTGTTGCAGTTTGTTGCTCCAACATCTGAAAATAGTCCCCTAACAGCACTATGCAATATCATTGGGTCTGCTACAGCAGTAAAGTTCCTTAATTACACACTGTAAAACCCAACAGTCAACTTTATCAACTGAAATGAGTGTAGTGAACTCAAAATTTACTGGACATTAATTCTACTCATTTAAAAAAAGTTTTGAACTCAGTGTTAAAGGTAATGAGTAGAGCCAGACGGAATCTGCGGACATTTTTTGCTATTTCTGTGGAGAATTTTGTAAAAAAAAATCTGCAGATTTATGCGGAATGATTTTGGGAGTACCATAACTAAAAACTTAATACACTAAATAAAAAGTAATACCTTTTTAACTTTTATTTAATGTTTACAATGCAAATCCAGTTAGATCCACTTTATTTGGTTAAAAAAGGAAGTCTCCCATAAAATATATCTATTAAAAGAAAGAAAATATAACTTTACAAACTGTATTGTAAATAAATAATCTGAATATTATCATATTAGTCAATAATATTACTGAAATTAATAAAAAAAATAAATAAATATAAATTTACACAATTAAATAAACAGAATCAATGGTGGGCTAAAAATCTGCGGAATTTGTGTGGGCCTAGTAATGAGTTAAAGAAACACCTCATTACTTCAACTTAAATAAAGTAAGTTCACAGTACTCCTATAGATTAGTTTTTTTTAACTCAAAGGGTTTGTAGTAATCAGTTTCCTTAAACAATTTGAGTTGTCTTAACTTATAGGATTTTACAGTACTCAATTGGTTTGAGCTCTCTTCATTTATTGGGTTTTACTGTGCTCAAATTGCTTTGTTTACTCAAATGGATTAAGTTCACAGTACTCATTAGAATTAATGCAATCGGTTTCCTCAAATGGTTTGAGTTACCTTAACTTTTTGGGTTTTACAGTGTATTCCTTGATTAAAAACTTTTCATTTTCTGTCGATCTTATAATGTAACTACAGAAAAGTCAAGCTTTAAATAGGAATTATCTAAACACTTTTTTTTTTAATTGAGCAAGATGCTAATGATTTAATCAAATTTAATGATGTATGCTAAGCTAAGCTAAATGTGCTCCCACCAGATCAAGAGATCGGCTGAATGGATTAAAAATGGTAAAACTCAACTGTTTAACTGTAAACCGAGGAGAAAACTGTTTAACTGTAAACCGATAAAATTAGCCTATTTTTTTAAGTGGATTTTTCCTTTAAAAAGGATAGTTCTCCCAAAAAAAGAACCGTCTGTCATCATGTACTCCCCCTCATTTAACTCCAAATGGCTTTTTTTTTTTCAATGAAACAGAAAACGAGTATTTGTGAAGTCTGAATCATTCAGGTCAGCACTGAGAACAGGATCAACAGATTCACTGAAAACATCCGAGAGAAAAGTTCACTAAATAAGACTATAATTCTCTCAAAAAACGTAGTTTTAGTAAAAAACAAAACAAAAAAACAAATGTTAACATTTTGTAATATTAATTTAAAAGCATTTATTTACTGTCTGCCCACTCTGCAGCTACAGTATACCCCGTTCAGACATTTTGCTAATGTTCGGTCAGGCTTCTGAATGGAATTGGAAAAAACATCTTGGCTCTAGTGAAAACCAAACATCTACATCTATGTCAGTTCATCTAGAGGGGCTTTAGGGAACTGTGTAATACATCACAAGTTTAATCAAATGTGTCAGCTTGCTTACGTAGGAAGTAACGGTGGAGTCTGAGTTGTTAGCGCGCTCTAGCCCTCTGACAGCTCCGCTAGCTGAACAGTGACAGACAGCAGCTCTCAGACACAGACCCCAAAGTTATACGTCACAGAGGTTTTTGGACCACAGCACAACACAGGACTGAGGTTAACAGCACAGCTAATTACACCACTTAAAGAAATGCACAAAAATGTCAATAAAAAACACAAAACAGGACCCTTTTGAAAAAAAACAACAGTCAGTGATTAGTTTGGACCAGTTACACTGTCTACATCAGCTAGATAGTGACAAATTTCTGTCTGTAAACTGATCTATTTTTGATATACTGACACAAACAATAGAAATGAAACAGTCAGTTAGTTGTGTTCGGTGTTGACAAGCTCTAAATGTTAGGCTACTATATGTGAAGAGAGAAACAGGTCAAAAATAGAACTGTTAGAAAGCAGCTATTATGTTGTATAACAGTAGTTTAAAATTAATTTAGAGCCATTTAAGTGTGTTTCATTAAACACAAACACATTAATAAAAACAAATCCCAAATCCTTCCTCATAAAACTGCACTTTTAGCAGAGTGTAAATTACAACCATTAACCCAATTCTATTTTTTTTTTGCCAAGCTAATAAATATTCTTAAAACTAAAATGAAACCAGTAGTTTTCTAGCCAGAAGCATTTGTAGTGTGAAGCTACAGCCCCTGTAATATCTCATTGGTTTAATCTTAGATTTAAACAAGATTTGAAAATTCTTCTGATTGGCTTTGATTGTATCAAGATGTGCAGCTGTTTCGTATTTCTTGTGGACAGGAAAACTGTTTGGCACTGGAAATGTCCCATTTCCACATTCTCATTAGAATTAGTTAATGTATTAGACCACCCAAACATTTTCTCTTCTCAAACCCCATAAGATCTGATTTCTCATGGCAACTAAAGTGAATTCAGTCAGGTAGTAAGGGCAATCTGTTCACATCACATCACATCACATCACATCACAACACATCACATCACATCACATCACAACACAACACAACACAACACAACACAACACAACACAACACAACA
>CAIGQZ010032280.1:1627742-1657301 GCA_903798205.1 Danio tinwini | reverse complement strand
ACAACACAACACAACACAACACAACACAACACAACACAACACAACACCACACCACACCACACCACACACCACAACACAACACAACACAACACAACACAACACAACACAACACAACACCACATCACATCACAAAACAACATCACATAACATAGCATAGCATAACATAGCATTACAAACCATAACATAGCATAGCAAAGGATAGCTTAGCATAACATAACAGGGGTCAATTCTTCGTACCTTTAAATTAATTAAATGATTTTAGATGATTTTACAGATCTTGGATCTTTTAATCCTGATAACTGATCTCTGACTAATTTGGTTCTTAAGACAAACGTGTGAATCAGATTAAATTATCTGGATGAACTGATTTGAGATCGCTATGTGTGTTGTGAAGAACTGATCTATCGATCCTTGAAATCAAGATCAGCAATGCAACAATTGGCTGACGAGACAGCAGCATTATGACATCATCTGATTAATCTTCAACTATCCATGTGAGCAAAATTACATAAAATCCGTAGTAAATGGTTTGTTAAATGATACGCGATAACGCAATAACTTGATACGCAATAACTTTCTACCTTTGTTGTGGGCTGCAGGTTTTACACTTTCATGCGTCAAGAGTATTTAGCAATTTAAAATTTCAAATCACCATCATATTAGCTGTCAAAACATGTGCATGACTGCATAATTATTATTCCCTTTTTTAAAAAGTCGAATATTGTGCATGTCTTCTATCATATACAAATTGTACTAAAGCTGGTGCCTTAAAATAGGACACATTTGTATCTAGAAAGTCCATATTATTATATTTTCTTTTTGAACCCCTTGGGGAGAACCACCTTGTGACAGTTTTTGTACTTTTCCTTTGAAGTGCAGATTGCAAAAGTTTTAATAATATATTGTTTACAATTTTTTGTGTGTGTGTATATAACTACTACTACTAGTACGACAAGTACCTTGGATTGAAATGACCTGATCTAATCCTGTTTATATGAAATAAGCCTGCTCCCAGTGCATTTGAGTTTTGACTTCTAGTTGATCATTTGGTGTCAAAAGTGGCTTATATGAAAGGCAAAGGCCTCTAGATTACACTTATTTTACCAAAATATAATATGGTGATGTCTTGATTTTTAATTATTTAATTCGGACAGTAAGGTCCGACTTTGCTTGGACAAAAGTCTTGTCACTTAATAGAAATAATAAACAGTATAGATTATAAAGTCATGGTGCACTGGAAAGATAATTAATATTGTGTATGATTCCCATGAGCTTAACAGGACTGCATGCACACCTCTCTGCCATGACTCAAATTACTTATTAATAAAGTTATTATTACTAAAGCATTCTTGCTGGACTCCCAGAGTTCATCAAGATTCTTTGGATTCATCTTCAATGCCTCCTCCATCTTACCCTAGTCATGCTTAATAATGTTTATTTCTGGTGACTGGGCTAGTCAATCCTAGAACACATTGACCTTCTTTGCTTTCAGGAAATTTTATATAGAGGCTGAAGTATAAGACGGAGCGCTAGCCTGCTGAAGAATTTGTCCTCTCCTGTGGTTTGTAATGTAATGGGCAGCACAAATGTCCTGATACTCTACAGATCTCTTGCACGTCCCCATACTGAATGTAATTCTAAACCATGATTTTTTCTTCACCAAACTTGACTGATTTCTGTGAGAATCCTGGGTCTATGCGGGTTCCAATAGGTATTCTGCAGTATTTGTGATGATTGGGATGCAGTTCAACAGATGATTCATCTGAAAAATCTACCTTCGGCCACTTTTCCAAATTCTACCACCAGGATCAATCATTGTTAGGTAGTGTACATTAAACAATTTAAAAAGTCAAAAATAAAATGGCACACTGCCAAATTAGCTCTCAAAAGTCTAATTTAATTGGACATCATTTCTACCTACAAGGTCTTCATCAGGTCCATTAAACAATAAACAATAATAATAATAATAATAATAATAATAATAATAAGCTTTATTAACATTGAAGGAAACACATCTAAGCAGGTAGCAGGAAACAATATTTGCTGAAGAGAATCTAAACTAATCTTCAAATGTCACTATTGTAAATGCTGTCTGGAAGCTGCTACAGGTGGATTTAGTTTTTTTTGTTTTTCTTAAATGACTTTAACCTGTTTGCAACTACTGCCTTGCCTTCTCAATTTAGCATCAACAGTTTGCATTTTATTTTACTCACAAGTGTGCTGAATTTTTAAATAAACAACAGAGTTTGAAACCACTGTTATTTCAGTCCTTACAATGGTGTGTGGGCACATTTAAAGCAGTGCATTGCTGATTATTATACAAGTGCTCTAGTGTAACCTCACTCACAAACAAGGGTGCATGGGGAGTCATCAGGAACAGAGATAGAAAACAGGTTTAAACATTTTTCAAGGATTCCGACATTTTTTTTTTTATCTGATGAGCCCTGAGCAGTTGAAATGCCAGTCAAATGAGTGGCGAGAGAGAGCTTGTGTTCCTGTTCTGACAGAATGACTGAGGAAAAGCCCCATCCTCGGGCTAACAACCCTCTCTTTCCCTTTTAAGCCTTTTTTTAAAGTTAGTGGAAAATGAGCTCAAGTCATAATAAGGCAACTGACCAAAATTAAAGCAGCATATAATTAAAATGAAATGGATACCACTTGGAATGCTTGATAAAATTCCAAATATGATTCTGAAAATTCAAGTGATACTTTCCATAAATACTGTAAAGGTTTCGTGAGACACTCAAATGGAGAAAATACTATATGGCCCGCTGTGGGAAATTGTAAATTAATCAATGTTACTGACATTTAAATTAGAGGCGTTCATTAAATTACACAAATGTTCCATCATTCAGTACGGGGGAATTGATTATGACAAGGTGATTCTCTCTCTAATCCTTCTGCCCTCTGTTTCTTTTACTTTGGTCACGCAGCCTAAGGCACAGATGCTTTCCATACATTTAACACAAAAAGGTGTGCAATTTTTTTTTCTTCAAAAAAATCTCCTGCATCCTGTCTTAAAATGTCAAGTGTGAGTTGAGTGAAGGGCCTAGATTCATTCCTAACAAAGTAGAGGCTGTCGATCTTTAGCAATATCTGGGATTTGAGTAAGCCGTGGCTTTAATCACTTGTTAAGAAGTCCAAGTAGAAACAGAGCTCACGCTTTTCACACAGATATAAATGCACAATAGGAGCGACCATTACAGTGTTACATGTAGGGCAGGAAGCCATGAGAGTGCTTGATAAAGCTTTATATTTAAACGAGCAGCCTAAAAGCTTTGGTATAATTATAGTGAAGTTATTGTCTGTTGTTGGTAGTGGTCCCAATGTTGTCAAAATGTTTCCAGTAATTTGTCTTTAGCAAGCAGCTTTAGAGCTACTGTATGAACACATTTGAACAATTTTAACTGAGGTTTTTTGGTTCCCTTTGGGAGCCTGTGTCAATTTTTGGTTTGTTTTAGAAATAAACCTATTTCTAACAAATTTCAAATTGGTCAAATTTAGTTTGACCTGATTTTCTGCACAGGACATTGTTCTTTGAATTAAGCTTAAAGTGTTGGTTCACTTTGTACACATGGACATCACTATGTTTATATATAACAATCTTAACTGTTAAAAGTTATTAGTTGCTAGTTAATGAACTAAAGTTATTAGTACATTTATGAAACTTATAAAAACTTAATTTTCTGAATTTGATTGTAATGCAATAATGTGCACCTTTTGTAAAGCTGCTTTGAAACAATAATTATTCTGAAAAGCGCTATATAATAAACTTGAATTAAATTGAACTTTGGTAAACTGTTGTAAACTCGAAAAAAGTACCTCAAACAAACTTTGCTTTAGCTTAATTTGGTTGCACAATTGTTGTTCACACAACTTTATTATTCTCTATTACCTTGAGGTACATTGGTTCACATTAGTAGAGGGTTTGCAATTGTACGTCAACAAGCAGTTTTAGAAAAATGAACAGTGTTGGGAGTCATTACAAGTAATGCGAGTTACTTGTAATAATATTACTTTTCTAAGTAACGAGTAAGATAATGCAGTACTTAAAAAAAAATTAAGTGTGACCTTTTTAATGAGTTACTTTTTAAAAAAAATGTAATGCAAGTTACTTTTAGCTTAGTTAATTGGCTTTTAAAAAAAGAAATTTCTGAATTAAAATGAACATAGTCATGTTGAATCCTGCACACAATGAGAGAACGCAGTAACAAACAGAAATGAAGACAGTAGAGCCTTACATTTATGAGATCAAGCCTCATGTCAGAAAAATACTACTTACCATAAAAAAGTAACTAGTTACCTTTTTCGGAAGCAACTCAATATTGTAATGCATTACTTTCTAAAGTTACTTTCCCCAACACTGAAAATGAAGATAAATTCTGGCCTTTGTCCTTCAATTTTAACTGATGTGTTTTAGTTCATTTTGGGAACCTGTTTCTTACAAACATAAGTTTCATTTAATTTACTAATTTTGACAAATTTCTTTGTCTTGATTTTCTGCACAACCCTCTGTTCCTCAAAATTAAAAAGCTAAAAAGTATGTTGGTTTACTTAGATAAGCTTTACTTTTCAACTCCAAACAAATGTTCTCTGTTGTTGTTCACACCATTTCACTCTTTTATATTACCTTAGAAGTACATTGGTTCACATACGTAAGTGCTCCTGAACTCCCAAAATAACTTTCAAACAAACTACATTTTTGGCCTAATTTTGTTCACACCACTTGATTTTTTTTATTTTACATTTAAGCTAGTTTCAAATTATTATTTCTTTATGTCGGACCACATCACACCACTTCTTCATTCTTTGATTTGGCTTAATATATATCAGGGCATGTAAAGTGAAAATCTCCACATTTAAACATACCTCAGAGTATCTCCAAGCCACTTTCAGAAGGAGCAGAAGCTGGCCAGGAATGTCTGGTGAATGTTTCCTGACCTGTCTGGGGCCTGGGGTAGCAGGCCAAAGCTGTGGCCTTGTAATGAACTCAAACACAGCTTTAACAAGGCATCAACCTCAAGAGCTCCAGGGGTCGGATGTCACAAACTCACAAGTTCAAAGAGTTTCTTATTTCTTTTGCCTGTGGACAAAAACAGAACACTCAGCAGTGTGGTCATAGACAGGTGCCTCATCTCCCACTTTTGAGGAGAAGCTGCTGAACTCACGAGAGCTAAAAAACAGTTAGAGAGGGACATTAAATATGCTTTGTCTAGGTTGTTGCATTTGGACAGTGATGGGTGGACGGAAAAAAGGCTATAGCAATGCAAAAATGGAAATTCTGCTGTAAAAATTAATCAGTTACTGACCCTCAGATTGATTCAAACTTGCATGAAGAAGAAATCTGTAAATACGTGTTGGTTGCAGGGGCGGCACGGTGGCTCAGTGGTTAGCGCTGTTGTCTCACAGCAAGGTTGCTTGTTCGAGTCCCAGCTGTTCCAGTTGGCATTTCAGTGCAGAGCTTGCATGTTCTCCTCATTTTCATTTGGGTTTTCTCTATCCTCCGGTTTCCGCCACAGTCAAAAGAGATGTGCTATAGGTGAATAGAATAAACTGAATTGTCCATAGCGTACGAGTGTGTGTGAATGAGACAGGTGTTTCCCAGTACTGGGTTGCGGCTGAAAGGGCATTCGCTGTGTAAAACATATGCCAGAGTAGTCGGCGGTTTATTCCGCTGTGGCGACCCGTGATAAATCAGGGGCTATGCCAGCCTGATCTCACGAGGAAACGTAAGTATTTCACGTTTCGTCAGTTTAGTGGCTAATTCGTACAAATTCATTCAGTTCAGTCGTATGAAAATGTATGATTTTAAAAAGGAGGCGTGGCACCTAACCCCACCCCTAACCCAAACCGTCATTGGGTGATGAGCAAATCGTACTAATTTGTACAAATTAGATCGTACGAATTCATACGAATTAGCCACTAAATCAAAAAGTTACGAATTGCCGTGACATTGCGTTGGCTATGCTGAATGAAAATGAAATTCAAATTTGTTGGTTGCTTGTTTCCATGCAAATACAATAAAGGGGAATGAAGATGCTCATATGATTCATTGCTACATGTTGGGTACATTTACGCAATAGTGATGTACTAAAATCTAATACCTAATGTGCAAGGTTTGTGTACAGCCAATCAACAATCCCAACAATCAATGAAAATGTCTAAAAATGCAGTAGTTTGCATGCAATGTCAGTATTCCGTGTCCCTTTATAAAGTAATATGAACATACCTGAATATGTGCTCTCCTTTGGTCCACCACCGTTTTAGTTAAGTACTTGGCACTTGGATTTACAATGAACAAGTAATACATACATGCACTACATAATTTTCACAAATGCAAAAAAATTATTTTAAGAGTAGAATTAAAATTTAGTTTTCAAAAACTAGTACATTGAAAATGGTTTTTAAAGTTGTACATTTTCAGGCTGCACAATCAATGTCATTTTAAATGAACATTAAAAAAGCATCACCATTTTTTCATTATTAGTTGACAATGGTAAAACTGCATATAAAATCTTCATGAGGCTTAGTAAGTAACCATTTTAACTGAAGTAACCACAGTGAGTTAAAAGGCTAATTCACAAACTATTGATCTATGTTCCTGATCTGGATTGAATGATTCATTAAAAACATTCCTGGCAAAATTAAGGATCATTCATGAAGCAGATGTTGTTAAAGAAAGAGTAAAGCCCCGGAAACACCAAGTCAGAGCACAAGAATAAAATCGAAGAGACAAAAACTAAGCAAATGATGCTAATGAAAAGAAACACAAAAGAAGCCAGCTGTCATTTTGTCACATTTCTTAAAGGTGCTGTATGTAAGTTTTTGACTCTTCTAAAGCATAAAAATACCATAATATGTGTGCAGATATTTAGGAAACATCCCAAGTGAACATACTTGTTTAACTGAAAAACAATGCTTAAGTCAGATATTCTGCTTTGAAAATGTTTTTTCCGTGCCGGAACGCAGTCTTTGTTTAGGTAAATTTAACCTGCACAATGCCAGCTTAGCCAATTATAATTTAGCACCCCGGGTTGCCTTGTTGGAAAACAGCGTATTTCATTTATTCATTCAATCAGAAAGGCTCTAAAAGCATGCGTCCGTGACTGAAAATTCGACCTCCGGTGGACAGTATCAGACTTTGAAATGAGACAGATACAGTTCCACATGAGGTTATTAATTAGCAAATGATATAAATATTATGAACTAAACAACACGCAATATTGTGTCCTAACAACACGCTTTGTGACAAGATACGCAGTGATGAGCAATTTGACTGTTTGCACCAGACAAAACACGACAGAAATGTAAATACAGCCTTTCAGAAGCACAGAATATGCACTCACTCACGAAACAGTAAGGTTTAGAATCTATTTAATACATGTTAACCCTCTTTAACATCATTAAATGAAGATGCTGAATCACTCATATGTGTTTAGTTCTAAAGTTCAATTTCAAACGGTTTATTGTATTTTCCAGATCTGAGGTGAATTATCTGCTGCTGCCTTCAGTATATGGCAATAAATGTCATGTAAAATGGTATTTAAACTCACATTGTTAGCATTTAGCTCTGAATAAAGCACACAAGGTTTACCTGAGGTGATCACTGTCATAGGTTTCACATGTTGAGCTGTGAGAAGTAGAAGCCATTTCTAGTATATCAATTCCAGGTGTTGGTTAGAACCAAAACTCCTTTTAATATGGAAAATATTCCCTCTATCGCGTGTCGTTGCTTTTATTTAGAACACAGTTTAAATCTCTCGCTCCTGTACTCAAACTGTCAACCCGCGCTTGCGTTTGTTTTAATCCAGGAGTGCAATACCTAGTTCAACCACTGGGTGTCAAACTTACATGCTGCACCTTTAAATATCTGCAATATTGATTATTATTGAACACCTTTGTGCTGAGCGAAAAGTACTGTGAAAGTGGTAAGTGAATGCTGCTTTGTTTACAGTTTGTATGTGTGCAGCACTAGTTCTGATTTTTCTTTTGTGGAATGACAATACAGACTACTGCCATCTGCAGGTATGGAAAGGTACATCTAGCCTGATCTCATGAGGAAACGTAACTGTTTTACTTTTTGTCAGTTTAGTGGCTAATTTGTATGGATTTGTATGCATTCAGTCGTATGAAAATGTACATTTTTAAAAAGGAGGCGTGGCACCCAACCCCACCACTAAACCAAACTGTCATTGAGGGATAAGTAAATCGTACTAAATTGCACGAATGAGACCATACGAATTAGACACTAAATCAAAAAGTTACGAATTGCCGTGAGATTGTGTTGGTACATCCTCTCAAGCTTACTCAGAATGTACTGTGCATACCCTTTTCAGTCAGCTGTCGTCCATTTGGTGCAAGCAAAGCTTTTTAGTCCAGATAACTTAATAACTGGGGAAAACACCTGCAGCAAATCAATACAGAAAATTCCTCAACAGTACATTGGGCCCTATTTTTGTGAACTTAATTATGCTTTTTTGGTCATTCTAGAACTTGACACCAGTCTTCATTCACTTTCATTATGCCGAAAAGAGAATTTCAAGAGGCTTAATGTTTGGGTGGATATCCTTTTAATCTTCAGTCAATGGCAAAACTAAGAAATAACATTTCTCTGTTTTGTGTAGAGAGGAATTCCCTCACTTCTAATCCTCGTAGTGTGGTTTGCAATGGCCCATTAATGCTTGCGTCATTATTTTCAATCTCGCACTGCAGTCACCACCCACCCAGCAGCACGAAACTGAACCGTATCACCCGAAGGCTAGAGGTGGCCCTAAACCTGCTCAGACAAGCACCTGCTAGACCCTAAAGCTTCACTGTGTCTCCTCGCAGTAGCAGATTCCAGCAGACAAATTAGCAACTCACATCAAGCCAATGTTTGTATTCCATACTCAGTTGTGTCGCCACACCCTTCGTTCCTTGAGATGTTTTCGGCGCATATTTACACGTTCGCAATCCCTCCTTCTCATCCACTTCAGAATCAACGGTGCATTTCACAAACCGCAGATCGCCGAGGTTGTGAAGCGTGCAATGAAAGCACGCTCAGATCTGTATCAAAGCATGCGGTTTAGTAATTAACTTAATTAAACACATCCACATCTAATTAAGATGCACAGGCACAGAGAATGGCTGATCCACAATTCAGCACAACACACACACTAATCATCCTCATGGGTGAGAGATTAATGGACAGTTACACTGCAAGCAGATGTGTAATTATGCCACTTACTCACTCAGCAAACACTGCAAAAAAACAGGCTCCGCTTCCAGTAAGTTGCTATGTAAGGGGCCGGGATTTCTGTCAGACACTTAGAAAATAATAATCTAAGCGGATAGAAATAATACATGGTGGAGTAAAAGAATGGCATACTAGAAAGAAAGTCATTCTGTAACCATGACTTGTTGGATGGAAAGGAGTGGAGTTTATGTTAATACGTATGGACAAAGATACACAGGCGCTGATTTCACTGCTCTTCTTTTAATTAAAAGTTCACCCAAGCAAAACTTGCCATCAATTAATCACCAATTTTTCATACCAAATTGGTGTAGACGATCTTTCTGAAGTGGAACAAACCTTTTGACTTTTATTGAGTACGTTTACATGGACACCAATAATCCGATTTTAATATGATTAAGACAATACTCTGATTAAGAGTCAACCGTGTAAACAGCGATTTTTTTAAATTAATTTAACCCGATCAAGGTCATGATCGAACTAAACAGAAATCGAATTAACACATGTGGAGCATGCTGATTTTAATAGCATAATTGAAGTGCAGTACAGACATGTAAACACCGCAATCAAATTATTATCGTCGTTTAGGATTTTCACCACATTTTGTGAAAGGATATTCCATACACACAATGATGTTTGACACTATTCCATGCACCTACCGAGTCAGTGAAGGACTACAGACACCTGCGTCGTGAAATGTGGAGTAATTTTTCCATACGGCGTGCGGTATCATATGCCATTAAAAAACAAACTTCTTCCTGCAGTTCATACTCACAACCAATATCTCCTTTGTCACGGTGGGCATGCATGAAATGTTCCTGCATGAAAGTGAAAGTGCCAAACTGCAGGTAAAGTTGACAAGTTAAAAATGAAACTTTTTGAAAAATGAAACCAAAATTACATGAAACTCCAGAGGACACGCGGATAACGGGGTGACGCAATGTGTTAATCAAATTATGTGCTATAACATGTAAAACGGGGCCATGAAAGGAACATTCAAAAAGCAACTCATGTAAACACCTTAATCGTGTGATTAGAAGTCATAAAAGTTTAGAATAACATGAGGGTGAGTAAATATAACTGTTTTTTGTGAGTCCTTGACAGTGTGTGTGTGTGTGTGTGTGTGTGTGTGTGTGTGTGTGTGTGTGTGTGTGTGTGTGTGTGTGTGTTAAATACATTTTTGATGTCCACAAAAAAACACTTTAAGATGTCCTATTCTATTAACTACTCAGAAATTAAATTAATTAATTACATGTACTTATACAGTGGATTGGGTTTAGTGTTAGTTGCATGCACTTACAGAATTTGCAATTAATTATGCATAATTACATGCCAACAAACCCTAACTATATTACCTTATACTGTGCATAGGAGTGGGCACAGCCATTTGAATCTTTTTGGCTCCAAACTTCCGGTCTCATTTATTTTTAGATGCTAAAAACAGCTTGTTATGCTGCTTGATGTTATTGCAAACTGATATTTTCTTATTATATTATTCTGCTTTGTCTGTATAATCATGGACACACTTGTTTGTAGAACAAGTAGTTTGACCGTTTTCTGCTGCTTATTATTCCTAGTCATTTCTTCCATATGCAACTGAGTCGAAAGTTCTAAAACACTTCCACTTTTTAGAATAGGGTCAATACAGTAGTCAACATGTGGTCCTAATACAAGAATGGGTATTGTTTAAAAGTGTAAGGAGCTGTTTCACAGTTTTTGATGAAAAGTTGTGATCCACTTCAAGCGTTGACTACTGTAGTTAAATAAATAGTTACACTGTAACAAGGACACCTTAAAAAAAGTGTAACCAATACTGTATTTTTTTTTTTTTATATATATACGCATGAAGGCGGTATGGTGGCTCAGTGGTAAACACTGTTGCCTCACAGCAAGAAGGTCGCTGGTTCAAGTCCCGGCTGGGCCAGTTGGCATTTCTATGTGGAGTTTGCATGTTCTTCCCATGTTTACGTGGGTTTCCTCCAGGTGCTCTGGTTTCCCCCCACAGTCCAAAGACTTGTGCTATAGGTGAATTGAATAGACTAAATTGTCCATAGTGGATGATTGTGCATGGGTCTTTCCCAATACTGGGTTGTGGCTGGAAGAGCATCCGCTGCGTAAAACATATGCTGGAATAGTTGGCGGTTCATTCCGCTGTGGCAACCTCTGAAATAAAGACTATGCAGAATAAAAATTAATAAATGAAAGCCAGTTTACTGCCGGTTTCTGGCAGTCCAAGCAGTGCTGTCAATAATACAACAAAAACAACTATCGATAAATGTGTCGAGTATTTGAATATAGTTTTGGACAATAAATGGTCTTCGAGCCAATAGAATTTTGTAAGTCTTAAGATGTATTCAGGTCAATCTTACATGAACATAACTATTTATTGTTATGGTAAAGTAATGGCTAATAAATATGAATTTGTACAATGTCATTTGTGAAAAAAGGCTCACGCCTATGAAAATGCATGAATGAAGTTAAAGAAATTATTGCAAATTTTGAAAAAAAATTGCAAATGTAAAATAGTTTTAAAAAAACAAAAAGTGCTCAGGGGTAGCTTAATTGATGTATTAGTGCTCTTTGGGTAAGGGATTCATCAGAATGAACAGCAAAAGAAAGTCCAAGGCACTTTTTTTGAGTGCCTTGGACTTTCTTTTGCTGTTTGCCATAGGATGTGTTTAATGTATCTGACAATTACGCAAGAACCCTAAATAAACTTTAAGACTTGTACTTTTTACCTGTGCATCTGCTCAACCACTTCACTTTCACCCACATGCAGATACAAACATCAGCATTATGCAGAAACACCTTGACAAAGCTGATGGTGGAGTGACGCACATATATGAAGCATCAAAGCCAGCCAGACACGCAATTCTCTAGACATAAGACTCTCATACAAAGACTCACCTTCTCTAAAACCTGGCAGCCCGCTAACATCTCCCAGCTCTGTGTTCACGCTTTCACACAACATCAAACACAGAGCGTGAGCGACTGGAGCAAGGGAGGACAGCAAAGAGAAGCCGAGAAGCCTCTGAGGGGGATTTTTCTCTTCTGACTTCAATGCTTTTGTGTGTGAGGGGTGCAGTAGTACACTCATCTGTCAGAGAGATTGGCGCTGTGATAGGGTTGCACCCAGCGGGGTTCCTGAGGTCATCGTGCGCGGCTGATCTCTAATAGGTGTGATCCTCCGCTGGCCTGAAGGGGGAACCATGTAAACCCTTGGCCCACAAGACGGCATCTATGCCAGTGCTGTCAGGCAGCATATCTCATCATAAAAGCATGGAATACTGCCTCTGCACACCCAAGGCAGATGCTTAAATTCACAGGTCAAAAAAAAGTAACTAAAATAAATAAATACATATCTGGCAGTGTGGTGATGCTTTTTTTGGGACCTGTCTCATTTTGTAAAAGCATGTTATTGATCTTATTGTGAACAGTTTTTCTGTACATGTTTCATTTTTATGATTCTTCTTAAGTCATGAGTCTTAATCAAAACCTCCTCTTCCGGAAAAAAACAACAGATTTCTTCAATCATTTCATAAAGTCAAGTCAGTTTATTTATAGTGCTTCACGGTAATAAACAGGAAAACAGAATTTTGAAATATATCTCTAGCTCTATAAAAGACAATAGTGTCTTTATTCAGATGAATTATTTGAGTTTCAAAACAATGTCAATGTAACAAAAGCCGCTTTTTCCACTGCATGACAGAGTTTGGTTTGGTATGGCTCAGTTTTGAGGCCTTTTCCACTGAATTCTGTACCTTGTATCTGTACTTTTTTATATCATTGCTAAAGCATGATATATATATATATACACACTGCTGATAACCAACTGGTCCAAGAGTATCATGACTACCAGTGTCCACCAACTCACAATATTTAAATAGTTAGCAGCAGCCACTGCTGTTTTGCTGGTTCACAACTAAATCATTTTATAATCACTTCAAGAAAAAGACACTTTGTCCGTAGTACAGGTCCAGATGTTCCTCTCATTGGCAGCCAAGAAGCGAATCCAGCAGATGGAACAACCTGGAATAAATAAGTTTTTCAGGAAGTCACAACAGTAGAGGCAGTGCAACTACCCTAATAATCTCACCCTTTTAAGCGGTACTAAACTGAAATAGAAATGCTCCTGAACCTGAAGCAAGCTGAGCTGTGCCAAAACATACCGTACCACACAGTGGAAAAGCAGCTAAAGTTACTCTGATACCTTGATCTAGATGTAAGAGAGTTTTAGGGGGTCACTCTGCTGCCATGATCCAGATTGGACAGAAGTTGGAAGAGAGGGGAAGGGGTAATGGAGGCCAGCTAATAAAAACAGTACAACAAGTAAACATGAGTCCTTTGTTTTGAAGAAGTGCACTAAAATCAGATAAGTTACATTGAAGATGTGACCTTGATGAGAATGTTTCGGGGTAACTGCTGATGTGGTCCAGATTGGAGAGAGGTCTAAAGGGTGAGTGTAATGTAGATCAAGCTAGCATGAGCTGTGGAGGCAAACCTTTCTCTCCTGACCTCAAGAGACTCAATAGAACCAGAAGAGTTGCATTGATGTTGTAACCCAGACTGGAGGGATGTGTGAAGCACTCCAGAAGCAGGTGGGTTACGCTGGTGCCATGACCTGGATAGAAGTGAGGATTTGGGGATTACATTGTTGACTGGACCCTGACTAGAGTGGGGTTTAAGAGGTGTTAACTAGAAGCCAGCCATTGTGCAGGCAAACCTTACTACCCTGAGCTCAAGAACCAGACGGATTAGGCTGGTGCATTGCATGGAAGGAAGCAAGTTTTAGGGCAAGGGTGCCCAATCCTGTTCCTGGAGATCAAGTTACCAAGTTAGTTACCAAGTGCTTATTCATATCCTACTAAGTCGGTTTAGTTGTTTGCAACTCTGCAATGGCCTGGTAAATCACCAGGAATAAGATTGGGCACCCCTAGTTTAGGAAGTTACTTTGGTGGCATGTCTCAGATTGGAATAAGGTTTGGGGTGAGTGTAATAGAGGCCAGAATGTAATGCAAACAAACTTAACTCCATGGTCTCAAGTGGCACACAATAACATGAGGGTTTAAACTGGTGCCATGACATGGATGAGAGTCAGTTTTAGGTGGTTACATTGATGCCATGACTTAAATTGAAAAGAGGTTTACCATTTGTTGAATTTAAGTTACATTGCATCTACAGTCTCTAAGTAGACTATTAGGCTGGTGTTGGGGTTAGGGTTAGTGTAAGTTGACAAGTTTCTTACGAGTTAAATGTCTGTTGAAGGAGCAGTATCAACAGATATTAAGCAGACAGTCTACTAATACTCAAATGGACCATCAAAATAAAGTGTTACCAAGTATAGTACCACATTCCCATGCTTCATTCTTTAATGAACTCTCACTGGGATGTAAGTGACAATATAACATGTAAGAAAGAATCAGTTTCTACTTCCTTCATTAGCGACCTTTACTGTGGGGGTTATTGTTTTATAAAATGGTGGTGACACCTAAATGATAAAAAGGTTAAAAATGCTTTTGCAGAAAAATATTGTTTATATAATATATTAAAACTGTGGTAAACATTCTATTTGCACTTTACAATGAGAATCCGGAGTCAATGTTTTATTATTTTTGAAATGATTTGTACAGTATGCAGCAGCCTCTGAGTTCAGAGGTTCATATAGATATGTTTTATAGCGTCGTCTGTGGGAAAATGAGGACAGAACTGCTAATAGATTCCTCTGCTGTACAACTGAATCTTTTCCAAACATTCACAGGATTTATAACAGTGAATATTTGACTTATTACAGCTCCAGTTCAGAGTGTGTGTGTTCCGCAAATGTTATCGAACAGACAATCACACACACATACAAATTTTTCTTTACAAATATGCTATAAAAATCAATGACAGCTTAAGGAGCGTAAAGGTTATACCTATTTTTAAAGTATGCATGTCAAAACAAGGACGCAACGATAACGGTGTGATGTTATTCTCATTTTGGACACAGGAGGATGGCAATAAAATTAATTACCAATGTGAAAGTACTACTGTTTCTGGAATAACTAATAGATTGGGTCTGTTTCTAAGAAGTGTTCATGAAATTCTTGAACCACTCACTGTTTGGAGCAGAAGGAAATCTCTGAGGAATTTGCTGTCAGCTCAGCTACTGCACACAACCACACACATGCATACACTTGCAACAGCCAAATATCTAATAGCAGACACACACACGCAAAAAATATTTGAACACCGGATCAGAATTCATTATTTTCCACACGCGTACATACACGACTCAAACAAAACAGTTTTGCAGATATATAACATTAAGACAACATTCAATATGTTCATAATAAAGTGCTCAAAGCCTCTTCTGAGTTTTGGGTCAAATCCAACAGAAAGCTCTTAGATTTAATTACAAATTGTCATTTGTATTCTAAAGGTTTAGTAAATTTCTAGCGGTGACATTAGGGTGAGTAAATGACACCTCTTAAAGTAAAAGATTAGATTACGTCACTGCTCTGAACAACCGTCTTCTTGTAAAAGGCTTAGATGTCACGTGTCCAGATATGTGTTTAATCTTCATACTTATGTTTCAGGTCCCTGGCCCTTGGGCAGCAGTACTCATCCATAGGATCCCAACCCATCCTGTGTGGCTCCATACCTGGTCTGGTGCCAAAACAACTGCGCTTCTGCCGCAATTACATCGAGATCATGCCCAGTGTAGCGGAAGGAGTCAAACTGGGAATCCAGGAGTGTCAGCACCAGTTCCGAGGCCGCAGGTGGAACTGCACCACTATCAAGGACAATCTAGCCATATTTGGACCAGTGCTTGATAAAGGTATCGAATAACAGCACACATTAGTCTACATAATATATAGTATTTTAATTCCAGTAACAAAGAATGATCAGCCTCTACATACCTACAATTTTGTGAGCTGTAATCCATATGCCAGTAGCATAGTAGTAGTGTTAAAAAATATATAGAAGGCTTGTGGTAAATTAGAATTTAACTCCCGATTTTACAAAAGAGGCAAATGCTTTGTTCGGTGTAACTTCTATTAAACCAATTAAATAATCATTAAAAAGTGGATTTTTCAAAAATCCTAATAAAAACTGGTTGTTGACAAACAAATATAACATTGTAACATTGCAAGACAGCAATAACCTGGTTTTTGTTTTGTTAAAAAATAAGTCATAAAATGCAAACTTATATTGGAAATTATTCTGCTGAAAGATTAAAACTTTTATATACATATATAAATATATATAAGGTTTGAAGCAAGTAAAGGATGAGTAAATTATGACAGAATTCTGATTTTTAAATGAATGTATTTAATATTAGATTATAGTCGTAATATGCTTAGTAAAAAAAGTGAAACACTTCTCATCTGTTATATTTTCCTTTAAAGAAATCAAATTTTTTTGACATATTAACATTAACTTATTAATTATCAAGTTAATTTATGAATTTTTTCAGAATGTTTAGTACAAATATCAAGTTAGTCTTTTGCATTTTCAATGCAATGTAAAAAATGCACAAATAAGTAAATCCTCTGGTGTGGTAAATCAGTCAAAATTGTTGAAAATAAAATGGATAAACAAAAATAATTCTGTCATGATGAATTTAAAAAAATGTTTTCATAAAAGTGGCAAACTATGGCAAACAAAACTAAACTGTTGTTAACACTTTCTTTGATATGTAAACATTTGAACTTCGTGTTTCAGCAGGTGTGTAATAAAAAAAATGCTTTAAATAAACACTTCATGTAATAACGTAACTTTGTCTATTTACACACACATCTTGTTAATATTTAAATAGATTTCCTGATTTTCCAGAAATTTCCTGATACTCTAGATGTGAATGGTTCTGAAAATCCAGGGTGAAGCAAAGAATGATGTGCTTCCTGAAAGACTAGCTACTTAAATGACTGAGAACTGATGTTCTGTCACAGATCATGACAGAAAGGATGCTAAATGGGTCTCAGAAAATCACATATATCCAGGATGGTTAACCACAGTGCAGGACCTGGGCAGGAACAGGCAGTGAGTTAGGGAGAAACAGAGAGAGAAAAGGAGTAGGGAGGCCAAATGAGATTACAAGCAATAGAAAAGGGCTAGAGGGTTCACTTCGACCCCTACTGTGCATGAAGGCCAGTATGAGCCATCCCTGTGTGCCTCTTACCGCCCGGCTCCCACGGACGCCCCATTCACACGCCCTTTTGACTGTGTCATGAAAGCAGGCTGAAAGGGAATCTCCATCCTTCCCCATCATGGAGGAAGAGAGGTGGAAGGCAGGGGGAACTGGAGAGGGGGATGAGGAGAGGATGAAGGAGACAGACAATGCCAAGTGGAGATATGGAAGAAGGTTCTCTGCTTGCATTGGGACTGGCCCAATGAGTCCTGACTGACTGCATTTTTAAAAATGGTATGAGATGTATGCGTGTTTTGTGTATGTGTGTCACAGGAGGTGGGGGGGGGTTGCTCCTTTTGGGAATGCCAGCCCCTGCTCTGGGCAGAGCTGAACTGGGCTATGGGGTGCGGGGTGCTGGGCCCTTTTGTGTGGGTAATACGGTGTGACAACACAGAGACAAAGGCGGATTCATGGACCCAGCAGGTAGCGGGAGCTGCGCTCTTCTTGGCCCTTGGCCAGAGCTCCTGGGGCCCAGAGCTCACAGTTCTCTGTTGTGGTGAACCCAGCTGGGCCTGCCAGAACCAACTGGGCCTCCTTCTGGCTGCAAACCCAGAGAGGTGCGCCCAAACACAACCTTTATTAAAAAGGACTGTTTGTCTATGTGTGCGGACATGAACTTCCTGCAAGAATAAAACAAGAATACTGGGGCGAGATGAGTCTGCAGATTCATGAGAAACAGCGAGACAGCAGTCAATGCCCATAATGTTCACCTAAAGGAGAAATTGGTACGATTTGCTTCTGAAATCACAGTACTAACAGCACTGTTATTGAAGATATGCGTGACAGTTCATGTGTTTCGGTGTGTTCACTCACCCAGGCAATAGGACTTACCTAATCTAAGTAGAGAGGTCTTTTTTCTATGCAGAAATGGACTGGGGACAGACAGTTTGCATTTTCAGAGCTTTTGCAACAGGCAGATGAAAGTGGCTTTCTATATTTTTTCTTTGGAAACAAAATTAAATATTGAAAAAGGGAAAAGCTAATGTGGCGTGAACAGTTCTGTCCACTTTAGCACCTCTTCATCTTCATTACAGTATCTAGCAAGAGAGGTGCACAAATACAACGGGTGAGCAATCAAAAACTGAAAGGGGACAAACAGACTGGATACTGGAACAAAGTAAAACACTGTTTTCAATTCTTTGTTCATGGATTTCCAGTTGAAACAGGTTTGTGTGGCACACAATCAACCCAAAATTTTCTAATTGCTAATGAAGGTGTAGACAACTTTTGTCCAATGAGACCACTGTCCTACAAAGTCTAACTCCAGTCTTGATAAAAGGTAGTGATCTAAAGGTAGTGCATCAGCTGTAATTTCTGTCATGTAACCTGTGGAGTGAGCTGCATTATTTCATTGTCATTCACATTTCCTCTTTAGTGGACGCATGTTATAGTAACGCAGTCATAAGATACGCACACTTCAGAATATTAGTGGAGGTTTTAAAGTATCGGAGTGACCTTTGCTTTGTTTTATGAATGCAGATACTATTTATTTCACATACTGATTTCACTATATAGTAGGTAAATCAGCATATTCAGAAGCAGAGTAGCCAAATTCAAAGCTAGGGAACACGGATTTGTTCTTGAACAACCATAGAATAGACTTTTAAAGTACCTCACAAATGTCTACATAGACAAATTCCTTCTACGCCACCCTCCAACCATCATGGAAAGCAGTACTAAACTGAAATGAACATTTTTACCACAAAATTTTGCATGCAACAACTTGACTTTAATTTCAACAGTTTGCTACTAGCATGCTGCTAAGGTAACTGCACAATACACCACTTAGCACTACACAACACAAAATCGTATGCAACTTACACAATTACATACTCCTTCACTAAAACCTAGGAAACTACTTTCTTCTCTAGAACAAAAAGTATTTTGAAATACTGTGACGCGGTGCCAGGCAAAAGTAAAAACCTCCATTGTAAATAACGTACTTGAGTGAACTCTAAAAAAGACACGATATGGGAACCGCCCCTAAAAGGCCTCTGTCATTTGCGATCTCCAGCAGCTGATTTTCTTGCACAGACATGGTGGATTCACCTGATTTGTTGACAAATGGGTTGCGGATCCATGGCAATTCATGGGTTCGTGGGACCTTCACTAGGCCTTTTCCCCTTAGCAAAGAAACTTTCCAAAGACGTTTGTTTCTTACTCATTTTGCTGCTTGCGAGTTAAATTTGGGTGCTCAAGTGACCAAAATGTGAGAGAATACGGTCATTTTTTATAATAAAAGATTTTTCAAAATAAAAGCTCGTTCAGACTCAGATAAATAAAACAGACATAATTAATGATTTCTTGTGCGGCTCGGTACTAATTGATCTGCGGACTGGTGAGGGTTGAGGACCACTGATATAGGGGATAGTTAGGAGGCAAGGCCCTACTATTTTTCAAAGGACATTCTGGTATTTTAGCGACCACAGTCAGGACCTCGGTTTAACATCTCATCCAAAAGATGGCACTCACTGAGCAGTATAGAGTCCCTATCAAAATACTGGGGCGTTAGGACCCACACAGACTGCAGGTTAAGCACCCCCTGCTGGTCTCTCTAACATAAATCTAACATAAATTCCTGCAGGAACTTAGTTTTTCCATGTGGTCTCCCATTCAGGTACTGACCTGCTTAGCTTCGGTGGCTGACCATGCAAGAGTTGTAGAGAGCTAGCTGCCGGCCAACAACAATCTGTTACTATGACACTCATCATCTAAACAAATATGTGATAAGATGCTGTGTTTCTTGGTCACATATTCACATTGCCCACAACACACTGGCATATTCCATGTGTGTGGGCACTCCTTTAGATAATCTTACACTATTATAGGCCTTACTGATCCCTGACAAACTCGGTCTGAGAACCACTGTCATTACAGGTATTTAAATGTTTGGGGTGATGAAGTCAGATGGGTTGGTTGATCTGCAGTTTTTTCTGCAGGGACCAAGCGAATTGGTGAGCCACAGTAAGTGCGCTATGATTGTGAAACTGTGGTGTCTGGTTACATAATAAGCTGTTGCATTCAAAGGGGGCGTAACTCCATCTCTCAGCACATGCCTTCAGAAACCAAACACGCAGACTTATTGCTGGCTTACACAAATGTGGCCACAGGGCTCGAATGGGTGGGAGATTTGTGGTGGTGTGGGGGATCCTGAAACACTATCCAGAGAGAAACCAGCACACCTTTGAGATGACACAGTGTCAGTGAAACCTCAGGCTGCATTAGCCACAAGTGACATGATCAACAATCGTCCCAGTGCTGTCACAGACGTTTACAGCCAAGTACTCAAACACCTTGACAGTATTGCAGAGGCAGTCACAGAAAATGATCCATGCCCTGGAGACACAAACACAGGTGAGAGACTTTTGGGAGGCCACAGTTAAAGAGGCAGGGATCTCCTTCAAATCTTTTACAGAAGCCTCGGGATAGACTATAGCTCACTTGCAAAATGCTGTCTAGCTGTCTTACTACACAGACATCTAAAGCCACGGTCACTGTAAGAAATTGAGGCGTACTCACACTATGCTATCTGAACCATGCCCAGGCCCGTTTCCCGGATCGTTTGAGAAGTGTGAGTGCTCTAAATCAGGCTCAGACACGGTTCAGTTGGCCGGCCTTGGCCCGGTTGGAAGAAGAGGACCAGAGCACGGTTCACTTGGGTTTTGGCGCGGTATGCTTGTAGTGTGAGTGCAAATCGCACCTGAGCCCGAAACTGAAGACGAGACGTGACTTTTACGAAACTGTTTCATATGGATTTATTAGTTATTCTTACTGATTAATGAGCGCAAACAGTCGTAGCTTACTAAAGACGCAAACCACTCACTGCACGACAGCTGCACCTTTAGCAAACCGCCTAATACCTGCAGCACGAGGACTTTGTGATTGTTTATGAGTGTTAAAAAGTGGCTGATCTGTTTGGCAAAAAATTTGACTTCACGTCACCGCATCCCAAATGACTAAAACGATATAACTAAAGAAATCTCCACTGTGCTGAGCGAGAGCGCTTACTGAACAGAGCATCATCGATGACGTAAGCATGCTCAGGCCCGAATGTAATGCGAGTGTGGGCTGTCGGGGAAGACGGGAGGGGGGACAAGCGTGTTTCAGCCCGGTTCATGGCAACTGTACATCGTGTGAGTACGCCTTAAGTCTGCCTCAACCCAACTTCCACTCTAAATGGTGTGTTGACGCTCATTTGCCAAAAAGGGCTGAATTATGATAGAAAACATAAGTCAACCATTAGTTGTCTTTGCATTGTTTGAGGTGACTACATTTTGAGCAAATGGTAGCAATTGTAGACTCAGGATGAGTATGTGGCACAGAAAACCATCTCATCAATGGTGTGGAAACTGCATTAACACAGAGAGATAGAGAGAACAGCTGCGTCAACAGCCAAGGAGCAACTTCATTAACATCTAAAGGCAAGTCTAAAGGCAACATCTAAAACAGTATAAAAGGTTTGAGTTAAAAAATGTTCAGGGTTTATTCTGACTGGGATGAAAGCAGGGTTTGCCGTGAACATTGAGACTGATATGCAAAATAAACATCTTTGCTGAGATCTTCTACATCCTCCTCATTTTTTTCTTACAGTCACATAAGAGTTTTAGCATGCAACATTTTGTTGTATGTCGATGCAAAAAGTGGCGGAGGAGTTGATGCAACTCTGATAAAACAAGCAATTGCTCCATATTTAAAATTTCTGCACAGGGAGGTCACATTTTGAGCTTCTATTGGTCTCACATGATCACGTGATGCAAATTCACAGAGTTCACCAAGTTTGAACTTTGTTGAGTTGCAGTCACACTAGAGTTTGATCATGCAAAATTATGACAAATGGCACAGTGAAAAGAGGAAGGATAAAACAAGATGATTAGACAGTGATAAAGTGAGCAATTTCTCCACATTTTCAATTTCTGTACAAAGAGGTCACTATTGGTCTTACACAATCACGTGATGAGGTCAGAGTTCACAAAGAACTTTAGAATGTAATGAAATGCAAAACTTGTTGCACAAGCTTGTGTTTACAGTCTGCCACATTCACATGCATATAAATATAAGGGCAAAAAGTGCAGTGTGACCTGTGACTGCTTAATGCAGCAACAGGCGAAACTTGTCACACGAGCAAAACTTCATTTTTTTCACTTAAAATGTGGCTTGCATTTCCAGTCTGCCACATTCACATGCATATAAATGGAAGTCTATGTGGCAAAACGTGCAGTGCGACCATGGCTTAAGGCAGCATCCTAACTGTCATGGAACCTCATAAACGACTAATGCCTCACCCACAGCAAACATTGTACCTTCCAGTCGCTTTGGGTGGAGATTTGCTGCAAACGCAGGTATGTGTAGGTCTACAGCATGGATTTAAAACTGTCGCCAGTTTCTCTTACATTGCTGTGCTTGTAAAATCAGTGACATGAAAACATAAACAAGGCAGATAACATACGGATCGCATTTATACTTAACGAGATTTGGCTGTCAAGTGTGTACTCTTTCAGCAGTCCATTAGTCAGGCTTAGGGCAGAATCCAGCTGTCAATGAACTACATAAAGTTCTGGTTTAAAAAATATGAAAACAATTCTAAAATTAGGAGTAAATGAGATAATACAGGCATTAAATTTGGGGATGATTTATCCCTTCAAGGGACAACATAATTATTTGCAACAATGTAGGAAGGTCACTAAGCTTTGGACCAGCACAAGATACATTTGTCAGTACAATAGAGATTTATAACAGTCATAGGAATGGGATGAAATGTTTACATAAATGTCATCAACAAAATCTCTCTTTTTCTACTCTGTAGCTACAAGGGAGTCTGCATTTGTTCATGCAATTGCCTCAGCTGGAGTAGCATATGCAGTGACCCGTTCATGTGCAGAGGGGACCTCTACAATGTGCGGCTGTGACTCCCATCATAAAGGCCCACCAGGAGAGGGATGGAAGTGGGGTGGCTGCAGTGAAGATGCTGAATTTGGGGTTTTGGTGTCTCGAGAGTTTGCAGACGCTCGTGAGAACAGGCCAGATGCTCGGAGTGCCATGAACAGGCACAACAATGAGGCAGGACGGATGGTAAGAGATCTTTTAAATTCATAAAAACTATGTTGCTACTTGGTAGCCTTAAATATTTCCCAGCTTAGAACCATTGGATATCATCATTACAGTTTTGAAACGTCATACTGTGTCTGTTGTTTACTTGCCCAAGGGTGACATATGTAATGTGAAAAGAGATAAGCTGAGAATACACTCCATATGTGTGCAATCACTTTAGGTGAAGTGTGCAATTTGTGTGATGCACCAAAAAGAAATGCACAATAACAAGTGATTTAAAATACTGCATTTGACATTGCTCAGACAAATAGGTAGCTTCATCCAAACTCGAAAGTTTGCCTGAGCAAAAACCTTTTCAGCCATTTCAGTCAGGCCATTAAAACTGATTGTGATTCCAGAAGAACCACAGAAATTACACACTTCACCTTTAAGCCAGCAGGTTCATGATAATCAAACAATGAACAAAGCTGTACTTGTGCCGCTCCTGGGTGGGTCTTACCCTACAGTTCGCAAAGGTGTTAATGCACCGCAGATCTGTCAAATATCTCCTGATCCCTTTTCCGAGAGACTTTCAACTTTAAAACTGGTATTTTCATGAGAAATTACTGGGTAATTACCTCTCTTATCCTTTCATGCCTCTCATAACTTGCATCTGTACTGAATCCATGACAGAGGTGTAAACTCAGTTGGTGGTTTAACGAAAGCAGGAAGGGAAGAATAACACTGGGGTTCGGGGTTTAGCCCGTCACTTTTGCTGTCATGACTCAGAACTGGAGTCTAAAGGTTTGCGCAAAAGGTGCTTAAGGGGCAATAGGCGAGACCACACTGCAACAGGCCATCATCAGCCAGAGACCACAGGAGCAGGCACTGGGACAGTCAACCCTGTCAGGACCCCAAGCATACTCTATTGTTTCGACGTAGCCTGGGGAACCCGCCAATGGCCCTAAGAGTTCGGGACATGATGTCAGCAGCCTCAACTAGACCCCCAGGGACCTGCAAACACCTGCCTTCCGCCGCAGCTGGGGAATTCTGCAGCTAAATATAGCGAGTGAATTAAGGCAAACAAACCAAAACAAAGACATATAGTGCCGGTGGCATACTCTATTAAGCGGGACTTCAGAAGAGAATAAGCTGAGAGCTGCTAGGGCCTGTCTGCAGGCTCAGCACCTGAACAACACCTGTGGCCTGATCCTAACGTCATGCAGAAGAACTTGCACCGTATCCGATATTGTACATGGTGTAGTAGCTATTATATCTGATTTGAACTTACAGAGGTGTCAAGTAACAAAATACAGATAGTTTTTGTATGTCAATATTACAGTACCTTAAGTAGATATTTTGGGCATCTACACTTTACTGGAGTAATTATTTTTTAGCAATTTATTTTTTAACTTTTTACTTATACTCCTTACATTTTCATACAATTTCTCTACTTTCTACTCCTTACGTTTAAAAAATAGCCTTGTTACTCCTATTTCATTTCAGCTTGTTTTCATCCTGGGTAGGCCTATTTGATAAAATGCCTGACTTTTTCAATCATTCTACAGTTTTTTTAAGAGGTAAAGTAGCGCACAATTGGCCCGTGTGGCACAGCCTAAGCTATTTTCCTTAATGGCATTTTTTCCTTATATTACTTTTATTTTTATACTTTAGATACTTTTGAAACTATTACTTTTACACTTTTACTTGAGTAAAAAAAAAAATTGAGTCAATACTTCAATTTCTACAGAAGTATTTTTAAACCGGAGTAATGAATAAAAAACATCTGCCACAGGCTGAGCAATTGACAATAACTAAAAACCTTTTTGGGGGGCTGAATCCCATGGGAAATGTTTGGTCATCCAGGGATATAATTCCGACATACATACTGTCAGATATACTGTACTTCTTGGTTTACCAAATGTTTTTCACCCTAATACTGTATTTGAGCAATTCCAGCGTTATAGATGTGACATTTGCAGTAAAATCAAAACATGAATTCACATAGAAGGTCTATGTTAACATTATACTGAAACATCTGTTTATATTTATTATTAGAACAATTAACCACAGAATTAAGGCACCAGTGAAATATAAATCTGAAAACATGTTTTGTACTTTAAATGAGAAAAATAAACTTGCGTTACGGATGTGACCAAAAAAGTCTGTGAGTTTACAGTATATAACATACTTTGTAGAAATTCTGTGAACTTAACTGCACAACCCAAAAGAAAATATGATAATCAAAAGGATAAGAGTTGGCTCTCTATAGAACAAAAATTAATGATTTAATTTTATTAAATATTTTTGCATTTATGAGGAAAAAGTGTCGTTATGGATGTGACATCTCTCTATTATGGATGTGACAGATGTGAAATTGGTATATTAAATATAATAGTTTGAAAACATTGACAGAGACATTTTGAGTATTTCTGAAGTACTGCAAAATACCTACTTACACAAAAAACTTAGAAACAGTTTCTGCATTTTGGTGAAAACTTGATTTTTTTCATGGCAAGGTTGACATTTGCATAGAATTGCTCATACAATGTAGTATGGATGAAGGCATATTCAGATGCTGGTCTGGAGTCCAAGTTTAGTCTTATGTGGATCCTGGTTTAAAACATGTTTGGAAAGTAAAGGCTGACAACACAGGCAATAAATAAGGATCAAAACAGATGAAACAATCATAAAGCTCCTGCTTTAATAATGACATTCCGTCATACAGTCCAATAAAAGACCATCTTATGTTTATTTTAAGTGGCATCTGGATGTAGGCTTGAAGGAGGCAGTTGAAGTTATTTAGATAGCAATATTCCTTTAAAGCACAGCATGTAAGATTGCAAGCAAAATTTTAAATATTGGAGGGTTTTTTTTCACCCAACCTCTCCTCTGAAAACTCAACACACATGCAGGTTGCCAGATTGATGGCTCAAACAGAAGAGAGCATGTCTGACGATCAAACCAGCTAATGTTTACATTTGTAATACTTGTATTATTTGCCAATTAAAAACCGCCTCATATGGAACTCTGAATCTCTCATTTCGGAGGCTTCTACTGTCCTCCAGAGGTCACATTTTCGACTGTGCACACGTACATTAAAGAAGCCTTCATAACTCAAATTAAATGCACTGTTTTCCGGAAAGGTATCTCGGGGTGGCAAAGTATAATTGGGTTAACTGGGAGTGGACAGAACAAAACAAAGATAGACATTCGGTCAAGGAATGAACATTTTCAGGAGAATAACTCACTGCAGCATTGTTTTTCAAGCAAGTATGTTGACTTAGCATAAATGCAAACATATCATGGTGTTTTATGCTTTAGAAGAGCCAAAACTTTGCATACAGCACCTTTACCAGTTTTATGATGGTCCTCGATTAAAAAATTATAATATCTTCTCTTTCCCAGACTATATTGGAGAACATGCACTTGCGCTGTAAGTGCCACGGGCTGTCAGGTAGCTGTGAAGTGAAGACGTGCTGGTGGGCGCAACCTGACTTCAGACTGTTGGGGGACTACCTGAAAGACAAGTATGACAGCGCTTCAGAGATGGTGGTGGAGAAACACAGAGAGTCTAGAGGCTGGGTGGAAACACTACGAGCCAAATACGCCTTCTTCAAGCATCCCACTGAGCGAGACCTGGTATACTATGAGGGATCTCCCAACTTCTGCGAGCCAAACCCAGAGACGGGCTCATTCGGTACCCGTGACCGTGCCTGCAATGTGTCGTCGCACGGCATCGAAGGCTGTGACCTGCTGTGCTGTGGCCGTGGCCATAACACACGGACAGAAAAGCGAAAAGAGAAATGCCATTGCATCTTCCACTGGTGCTGTTACGTCAGCTGCCAGGAGTGTGTGAGGGTCTACGACGTACATACATGTAAATAAGCACAGCGGGTCCAGAAAGAAAGGGACTAGTGGACATTAAGCAAGAGAATGAGAGACTGAGGAAAAAAAAAACACATAATAGTGGCACTTCTGTGGTAGAACCGTTTACTAATGTGCCCTTTACGATATACGCACCCCAAAACATGCCCACTGTGAGTATCATGGTTACTACTGCCGTTCCTCTCACTCTTTTTTGTGGCATGCATTATTTCTGCAAAAGAACGAAATGCCTTGTTATCATTCAGTCTTCTTTATCTGTAACACCATCTCTCTGATCATCTTGCCCTACTGCCCAGGGGCCGAAACAGGATATGTTCACGTACAACCAATGACATTAGGCATGTAGGAAAGAACAAGAGGAGGGGGAGAGGGTGACAAAAAAAAACTCTCGATTAACTACTGAATGCTGGGTCTGAAAATATGCCTTGCTATACTACTGAATCAAATGCAATTCTTTTGTTTTCCCTCAAGGTTTTCCCAGCCCAAGGACTTGTTGTTCCCTACTACCACATTCACTATAATAATGGTTTCATTTAAGGAACATATTGCTACTTGCTACATAAAAGGCTATGGTAATTTGCTTTACAGTTTGAAAGGATGCAATCGATAAATTAGCATAGATCGATATGGGCGGTTTCGATAAAGTTTTTTTTTTTTTTTGCAGAACTATACATGCAAAGTCATTGATAACTCACGTGGATGAGTGCATGACAGCTGATAAAATGCATGACACACACTGGGCTCTTGTGCACCCGACCAGTTAAATTTGCACTTACAAAACTACTAATGAATATACTAAGTCTAGAGATTATGACGATTATTTTTAACATATTCTTTTTGATAAAGCTCCTCGTATATGACTGTGAAGGCTCCATTTCAACACTTCCCCGATGATAGGTTTGCATAGAGGAAGGAGAACCAGGAGTAACATAGCTAAGCAAAAAGCAACTCATTCTCAAAAGAAATGCAACCATTTTATGAGGTGGGAAAAAGCAAGCATAAGGATCTTTCCCTGAATCCCAAAATATACTTTGTTTCTTACTCAGCCGGACATTTCAAAGTATATCCTGTTTGATAACACGCGCTAATATGAAAAGATCAATCCTTGTCAGGTGTCTGAGATATTTCTCTCCAAAAGTTATGAGCAACAAAAATGTCTTTTTACAAATTTATAATAATAAGAAAAATTTCTTAAATTTATATAGCGCTTTTCTGCACACTCATCCACCACCAGTGTGCAGCATCCACCTGGATGACGCAACGGCAGCCATATTGCGCCAGACCGCACACCACACACCAGCTGATTGGTGGAGAGGAGACGATGATGACGAGTGATGAAGCCAATTAATATATGGGGATGGTTAGCAGGCCATGATGGACAGAGGCCAGTGGGCAAATTTGGCCAGAATCCCAGGGTTAAACCCCTCCCTGGTCTTTTTCGAAGAACAATCTGGGATTTTTAATGACCACAGAGATTCAGGACTTCCGTTTAACGTCTTATCAAAAGATGGCGCTCACTAAGCAGTATAGAGTCCTCGTCCTGCTGGTTATGCTAACACCACTTCTGGCAGCAACCTATCTTTTCCATGTGGTCTCCCCTCCAGGTACTGACCGGGCGCAGCTTCAGTGGGCAACCATGTGAGAGTTGCAGAGAGCTAGCTGCTTGCATCATGGTCATTTTTGAATCCCCTTATTGACCTTATTCTGCAATTTGGAAGTAAGCTCTTTTCTGCAATTGTTTTAGAACTTCTGATTCCTTTCCCTATAGTTAAATGACAAGAAACAATAATGAAAAGCAGTGAATGATCAAACTACTTGCTCTATAAACAATTGTGTTTATGAAAATACATACAAATAACATAATAAGAAAGTGTCAGTGTCCTATATCGATAATTAACTTTTTTTATATATATAGCTAAAAATCAATAGAAGCAAATTAGACAGGAAGTCTTAAGTCCAGGTTCCAATAGCTGCGCCCGCTCAAACATAAAAGAATCCGTTTGTTAAGTCGTGATGTGTGAAATACTGTTTCCGTGTCCAAGCCGCTACTCATTTGAATTGAGAAAATAATCGTTTATGACCCATTAATCGTTAATCACACATTAAAGTAAGATTTATATAAAATTATGGTGTACTCAACAGTCTCTGGACTTGCTGCATCACATACACCAATATTTTAATAATTTATCAAAAAAATTATTCACTTTCTGGCCATCAGATATTAGGCATTGATATATAT
>CAIGQZ010032280.1:1611138-1627642 GCA_903798205.1 Danio tinwini | reverse complement strand
TATATATTGTGATTGCTTTTTTCAAAACTATTAAATCGATAAACGTTTATTATTGCCATTTGTTGTGTTTCCCTATACAGTACTATATGACAGTGTTTCTCAACCACGTTCCTGGAGGACCACCAACACTGCATGTTTTGGATGTCTCCTTTGTCTGTCACACCCATTACAGGTCTTCAGTCTCTGCTAATGAGCTGATGATCTGAATCAAGTGAGTTTGGTTAAGGAGACATGAAAAATGTGCAGAGCTGGTGGTGCTCCAGGATTGTGGTTGAGAAACACTGCAGTATGATATAGCGCTTGGACCCGGATACTGCTTTGGGTGACATCCCTCTAACAAGCAGATAAGGTCAATTAAACGTGGCTGTCTACTTTGTCACAGTCTTCAGGAATTAGTTGTTGTTCTGCTTCCTCTGTGTCGTTTCTGACTGCAAAACTATTTGCCTGTTCAGTGTTGACACCTTCTAGACAAACTAAGCAGGACAAAAACAATTCAAAGCACACGATGTGCATAACTTGTACGAATAGTTCAAAAAAAATAAAGCTGTATGCAACGCCTAAAGTACATATTATAAACAAAGTATACTTTTGGGTTAAAGGGTTAATTCACCCAAAAATAAAAATTATTATTAATTACCTTCATGTCGCTCCAATCTCCTAAGACCTTTTTTCATCTTCAGAACATTTTAGATGAAATCAAAAAGCTCATTCCGGAGAAGTTTAAAGGTCAGAAAAGGAACCAAAAACTTTGTCAAAGTGTCGATTTGGCCGTAATAAATGCACACCCTAATCTGGGGTCTCATTTATAAAACTTTGAGTAGAAACCTTCCTAAAAGTAAACTTAATGCAGAATAACTTTCTATTTATTTATTTATTAATGGTTGTGGCTCATGTGATGATTTAAAGTGGTTCAATTAAGCCAATATTAAAGTGAAATACATTCTCCAAACAAGTTTTTTTTTTTTTTTTTTTTTTATAGATCCCAACTTTTGTTTGGGAAGTGGCTTGCACACGTTTTTAACCATCATTTTGTGCGTATGCCATGTTTATAATGTGAGTTTTTACAGTTATTTTGATGCACAAATGTGTTTGTGAAGCTTCATTATAATTACAGTTGAAACATTGAAGATCACTTTTTGATTCCTTTTCTAGACTTTAAATGTCTAGGGGTGCGTTATTTTAAAAGAATCAGCCGGAATTAATCTAAAATATAATAATTTGAGTTCCAAAGGAGAACAAAGGTTTAAGGGAATTTGACTGACTTGAGGATTCACATTTTTAAGTAAACTAACCCTTTGTGTAAACAAAATATGTGAAAACAAAGATAATATAAACATACAAAGGACATAAAATAGTTACAAATTGGCATGTAAGTGTTTTGCTGTGTGATAAATGGAAGAAAGACTGGCTTCACAAAGCTGCAACAGACTAGCGGAGGTTTCCATATGACATGTTCTGACAGTCCCGTACGCTTCCCATTAATTACGTTTAACCACGCAGCACTAGTTCACATCCACCTCGATCCCTGAGGAGCCCTCTCTCACATCTCGCATCTCCACTCACTTTTCCATTTCTCCTTCCGCTATATCCAAAGTTTTGTACAAAGCCTTTAAAAGTTCATAATTCCCTTTTTATTTTATAATCTGAAAATGTTATGTTTTTATAAATATTATTTATTACACAATGTATATATCTGTATGACTGAACTAAGATTATATATTTGAAGAACAAAACCGTCTCATTATTTTTCTTTTTAATACAAGTTGACTCTTTATGTATTATGCAATGTGGGAAACACTTTTCACAACAGATTTATTTTCTCCATGGTGGCATGAATACTGTGTGACATTGGCACGCAGCTAAATAAAGGGTTCAGCCTACCTGATGACAATCATCTGAGCTGCATGTCTGCATCTACTCTGTCATTCCAGTGATGACATCATCTGGTAGGTTTGCAGGCAGACCTCATACAGTACAGTAGCTCTACTAAATGATAGAGTAAAACATGACACAGTACACAAAGCAAACAAAGGCACAATACGCATGTACGATTTTGCCCATTAAAATACCAAAAAAAAAAACTGAACAGTTATATATTTGCTGACTTATGTCATTACATTATCCCAAATGTTTTAAAGAATGTTAAAATCCAGAGAAATATGCAATCTAAATGAACGGTGCCTTATGTCATCATGCTAATGACGTCAGACACTCTTAATTTTCAAGTTTAAATTTATAGAAAACAATAACTGCTTTCTTTCTCCATCAGAAAATATAATATAACACAAATTTCACTAAAGGGCTTTTTAAAAGTGTTAATATTTGTGTCTTTAACTAGAACTCATAAAAAAAAATAGGACTAGCAGTGATCTCAAAATTTTGGAAAATGTTGATTGTTCAAAAATGCTGATGTTATTTTGTGACTGTTTGAAATCGTTCAACCATTTGAGCATTTACACTGGATATAATCTTATCGAATGCATTTGTGACTACCTCTGGAGGTGGCCGAAAGCTGTCAAGCTCAAAACATTCCAGACCCTGTTTAAACCTGTATTTGACACGATCCATGTGTGAATGAATCTACACAAACGTATATCAGG
Organism: Danio tinwini; assembly: GCA_903798205.1. Classification (NCBI taxonomy): domain Eukaryota; kingdom Metazoa; phylum Chordata; class Actinopteri; order Cypriniformes; family Danionidae; genus Danio; species Danio tinwini. Next base: position 1,625,042 of record CAIGQZ010032280.1, on the reverse strand, counting down.
CCTTGTTTTAGGATGCATTTCCATCAATCTATTTAAAAATGAACGATGTTAAATACTAGTGTAAAAGTGTAAACGGATTGTGAGCATGTCCACTTTTATCCACTCTGAGAAGTGATCAAAAATGCATTCAAGCAGACAAGACGTCTACTTGTGATCTAATCTAATGGCTCACAACCTACGGGTCACGACCCCCACTAGGGGTCGTCAAAGATTTATGAGGGGTCACTCTAGTTTGAAGTATAAAATTAACAGATAACATCCTGATGATAAAACTAACTATTTATGGTTAATTTGACCATTTCATTTATCATTAAAAGTGTATGTAAACCTGAGGTAATTATTTTCCAGCATTAATCAATTTGCAATGCATCTATTGCAAATATTTAATGTATATACATATTGTACATTGTAATCCATTTTGGGCATAGTAAATCTTAGTAGATAATGTTTATTAGCCAAGTAAATAACAAACCAACCAACCTTATTTAAAATCCCGCCCTTATTGTTTATGATAATATTTTAATCTTTATGGAATTGTTGCATTTATTAAAAAAGCATTCTTGTCTGCTAGATTTTTCTAAGGGGTTAGGAGTCATTGAAGATTTTGAATGTTAAAATAAGAATCAGAAAAAGAGGTATAAGAATAAGTTTGGGAACCACCGATCTAATAAACCTAAACGCACCAAATTTGCAGGTGTAAACTGCACCTCTCTTGACTATAACTTCGAAAGTACTTTTAACTTGTCCAACTAACCCTTAACTCAGGGACGATTCTAGAACCTTTATGGTGACTATAGTAACCCCGTCTTTTATTCCTAAAACCATGAACTATTAAACTATAAAAATACATTTTAAAGAATTATAATTTGAAAGGGGAGCTGCACGGTGGGGCAGCGGGTAGCACGATCACCTCACAGGAAGAAGGTTGCTGGTTTGAGCTTCGGCTGGGTCAGTTGGCATTTCTGTGCGGAGTTTGCATGTTCTCCCAGTGTTTAAGTGGGTTTCCTCCGGGTACTCCGGTTTTCCCCCACAAGACCAAAGACATGCGGAAATGAATGGGGTAAGCTAAATTGTCCGTAGTGTATGTTTGTGATTGAGTGTGTATGGATGTTTTCCAGTGATGGGTTGTAGCTGGAAGGGCATCCGCTGCGTAAAACATGTGCTGGATAAGTTGGCGGTTCATTCCACTGTGGCAACCCCAGATTAATAAAGGGGCTAAGCCCAAAAGAAAATGAATGAATAAATAATTTGAAAGTTTTTCCCAATGAAAAAAAAATTATGATCTCGCTTTACACATCTACGCAAACTTAATTATACTAAATGATCATAATTTGCATATGTTTTGTACTTTTGAGTTTCTGACAGTATGATAACCTTATAAAAATATCACGGTTTCACAGTATCACAATATTGTTTAAAATAAGTTATTTTTAAATGTCTGGGTAACAAAACCACCATTAAACTAAATACATTTCATTTTAGAAAACATGTATAATATTTTGTAACAGTAAACATGTCAGGTTAAACAATTCTAATAAATCACTGACTTCAAAAACACCGATTTCTTTACAACACATTAAAAAAAACAAAAATAAAAATCCTTTCATATACCTTAGAAACAAAATAACAGAAAGTTTTAGAGGTTTTAAAACCTTGACTTTTCCAAACCGCAGTAAACCTTTAAAACCGGTTATCATCCCGTGTCTAATTACATATTAGTTATATTACACTATTTTAAAAATGAATAGATTCAAAAACAAAACTGAATTGCAGCTAATTAAATTAGGTCAGAAAATTGCCCCTTTTCTTAATCTACTAATACTCTTAAGAGTTAGGTAACATGTAGTTAAAAACATACTTATATAGTCAATATATCAAAACATCTTAAATAGGACTATGAAAATAAATTGTGTCCAAACATAATTCTCAATCCCCACCACTGTCTTTGAGATAGTAGCTAACTGAAAAATTTTTTGTAGCGATCAAGTTTTGGAAAAACATCAAATTATCAGAAAGCAAAAACACCAGTCATTTATTGCAATCTTAAAACCGCATTTTAATAGCGCAATGATTTAAGACAATATTTATACTTCAATTATTGCATTCACTAATTTCTTGCCATGAAAACATAATTTAAAGCATGTTACACACCAAATGTGTTACAGTAAGGAAATCTACTCCAAGTACTAAATTATGACATGCAGAAAAACATCCAAAATGAACACAAAACTCTGCATTTTGATTTAAAGAGCAAGACATTTGAGTGTGGTTCGATTGCTATTACTTTCATGGTTTGACAGTAAAAGTTATAATGAGCTCATAATGTAATGGGGGGGGTGGCTGGGGGGGAAAAATATGCCTCTAACTTGGCACTTAGAGAGGCAAGTCACTGGTCACTCTTTTTTATCAATTGCTAAGGCCATAATGTTTAAACATTAAACTGAGACGACAGGCTGTTCATCTAAGACCTTTTCTATGTTCCTGACATGGAATGTCCTGAGTGGGATAAGGAGGACAGATAGTTCCCTTTCTTAAAAAAAATGATAAAACCAATAAACAAACTGCAACAATACACTGGCATGCAAAGGCACAGGAGTGAGCATTTCAGAATTGTTTTTGGCAGGCACTAACTGTTTCTAAGATAATAAGTCCATCTATGACAACTAGAAAAACAAGGAGAAAAAGTGGTCAGAGAATTTAGGCATTTCTAAATGTACTCTGCCCAGTAAAGACAGATTTAGAAGTAAGGCAACAACAACAGGAATGCTTTGTGTCAGTAAATCCATATAATAAACCTTATTATACTGTATGTACATAACATATAATAGTATAAAAATCCTAATGGGTCTTCATATACATGCATGTACTATTCAATCTGATGTCATCAGACATCTGAGGCACTGTACAAATATAAGAGCTTGTGCACATGTACTGGAGAAAAGAAGAGCTAGTGTTAAACAGGGGCACTGTGGTGTGGATGCCGTGTATACATGCAGTACTCTACACTTCAAGAAAGTGAAGGATAGTGAGAGATTCTGTTTGGACGTTTGCTCTTTCCCTCTCTCAATCTCTCAAGTGCACCCAGTGTTTTCCTGACTCCTTGAACTGCTTCTGAAAAATACATTACAAGAACACAAACAGGAAACCTTATAAAATATCATTAATGATTGAAAAATAAAATAACTTTAATGGTGTCATAGAGTGCATTTATTTAATACATTAAATTTTACATAGTAGGTACTATTAGTTATGTGGCTAAAAATTGTGGGAAATACATATACATAAACATGGTAGTTAAGTCCAAACATTTTCCCGAAATGGTTTTATATGCTCATTTAGAAGCTCAGAAATCAATAAAAAGCTTCACTTTTTTTACACTCAGCTTTGATGCTCCGAAGCTTGTGTCAGTGCCTGCACACTCTCTCTCTCTCTCTCTCTCTCTCTCTCTCTCTCTCTCTCTCTCTCATTATCGCTAAATAATCATACTCCATGTCAAAAAGTATTTTTAACAAACTGAAGTGGTAAAGAGTTTTATTTTAGCAAGGAGTGAGTGAGCCACCTTTTTTTGCCCCTCAAATTTCATAATACACAAAATAAAAAAGATTTTAACAGACCTTATGTCTCTTAAGGCTGGTGCATGCTTCTGTGTCGAGTGATCGGTGTAACCCATGGCGCCTGCCTTGTGCATAGTCGTTCATTTATACTTCTGCGTGCTGTGTGCGTTGCTCTGCAATAACACTTCCGAAACACTAGCTGGCTAAACATAATAGGTTTTTATGTTCCTCAGTGTTAATTTTTTTTGCAGGTGTTTTGTTTTTTTCTGAACGCTACCTTAAAGAGGAAATAGCTCAAACTCGCTCATTCTGAGGTGGGAAATGGCGGATGTGCAACAACTTTAATCATAAGATAAACAGCTGTTTACATAATGTAAACAGAAAAAAAAAGTTTCCATATGAAGCTCCTTCACAAGACTCGATACTTGTAAACACTCGCTCCATTGGGCTTGCAGCTCTCATCACTGCCCACACTCGTCACTGCTAGCAAGCCAACCAATCACAGAGTTCGCGATATGCGTTCTTGCGACATGTAGTTACATTTTTTGAGAAGTGCGCGTCAGCACTTAGCGCAGGCCATGGCGAGGACACGGAGGCTGCGCCGGCCCATATGCGTGAGCTTGACGCAGAAGTATAAAACAGCCTTCAGGGAGTGGCACTGAACATTTATAATCCTTATATCCCAAATTTCATGTTCTGACAAACTGTGAACAGATGGCTAGCTGAGAACTTCTCCTTAAAGTCAAATGCACACTAGACATGAAGCGTCGTGTCTTAAAAAATTCTCTAATTATTGTGGACACACACCAGCACCGCCATTTTTCATCTGTCCTTACATAACATTACCTATACTGTAAACAATGTATAGATGTGATGCAGCAGGCTATAGTCTCCCTGCCTCTCACATTTTCAAAATAACCCACATGCATAGTACATGTAATATAAGACTAGAAAAGCTTAAAAATAAGAAGAAAAAGATAACATTGCACTAATCTCACTAGAAAATGTGGCCAGTCAAATGCAGTCTGAGCCATGTATAATAATGATCCTGCGTGCACCGTAACTGTCTGTGTTTTGTTCCAATTGGCCTGTTTTTCACCTGTATTTTACACTTACAAGATTTACATGAGAATGAGAAAACAATAGTGTTTGAGGTTCACAGTATGTCATTTACATTGTATGCACCATAAAAATCTAAAGACATCATGAAAAAAATATATATTTATAAACGTGGGTGGGGTTTTTTCCCCCAATGTGGCTTGCTCCTAGAATTATATTATTTAGGAAATAATTCAAATTATATTACTTTATAATATTATCATACTTTATTGTATTGATATAACGTACTTCTACAATTCAAAGCTTATTTTCCAGCATAATTACTTCTTCACTATCTTCATGTGAAGAAACAAAAATTGTTCTTATGTCAAACTGATTTGGTGAACAAAACATTCAAAGAACAGTAAGTACATGTATTTTTTATAACACTCTTAAATGTTTCAAATGTCACATTACATATGCAAAATACACTAACGCTGCTGTGCGATTATGTTTTTAGTACTGATAATAGTATAAGAACCTGTATATTATGCACTAAAGTAGGGACAGACCAATGTGTAAAAAGCGACTTTATTTTAATCTTACCAAAATAGCCTTGGGTTTGAGAGGCTACTCTTCTGCACACCAGGTCTAAAAAGCCACATGTTTATCAGAGCCAAGCCTGGAGAACAACATAAACCACACGTTAATGAAAAAATCAATATGATAAAGCAGGAAAAATCCATTTGAAGCCAACCGTAAAATGGACTTACGCTCCTTCTTCCTTCAGCAGTGCCAAGAACTTCTGAACTCTGTATTCCAGGGGCATCTGAAAGAGAGAAAAAAAAAAGAGAGAAAACGATTTAAAATTGAAAGCGGAACCGAAAAAGACTCTTTTTTTGGGTTACACTCCTGTACATTCCTCATCTTCTGAAACTTTCTAAGACATTGAAGAAATAAAAACCTTGTCAGCATGTAAAGCCTGGAGGGTTCAGAGGGGCCCTGAGTGTGTCTGTGAGGAGATGTGAAGGGGCCGCAGCAAACGGGGAAGTGACAAGACTAGTGATAAATCCAGCAGACTGGTGTACCTGTTCACCCTGGACAGCAAGAGTGACTGATTGACTATAAGCCATATCTGCTTCTCATACAATGGCTTGACATTTTTGTTCAGTGAAAGCCAATCAGAATAACTATTGATTTAAATGTCTAAGGAGATGTAGAAAAAAAAATGAAGCTGCTGCTTTCTCTGACAAAACAAAAAAAATATTGATTCAATCATTATGTTAAAGAGATATAAAAAATAAAATAAAATGTTTTAAAATTAACAATTAAATGTATAAAAATGTATAATTAAGGAGCTGCTTTTTCTGAATACAATACAATGAATACATTAATACAATGAAATAACTAAATGTTTTTTTTATCTAATTTTAGTAAAGATGTAATGTGTATTTATATAGCGCATTTATCGTGTATGGCCATACCCCCAAAGCGCTTCACAATCATAAGGGGGACCTATCCACACCACCACCAGTGCACTCACCACACACCAGCTAAAGGTGGAGTGGAGAGACAGTGATACAGCCAATTCGGTGGGAGGGGTTGATTGGGAGGCCATGTTGGGTAAGGGCCAATGAAGTGAATTTGGCCACGACACCAGGGTTACACCCCTACTCTTTACGGGAAGTACCATGGGATTTTTAATGACCACAGAAAGTCAGGATCTCAGATTTAAAGGGTCACTAAACACCAAAACACATTTTTTGAGATGTTGACAGTCATATATGTGCCCCACGCTGCTATAAACACTTCTAAGACACACATATTTCACTAAAAAGAGAAAATTGGTTGTTTTTGCATTATTTTGAGCAAATTCGTTCTTCCAGTTTGAAATGAATTTTTGAAGCTGCGTCACAGTAATTAAATACTTGCGTGTAGTCCAGCGTGGAGAGTGGATATCTGTACTTGCGAGTACATTGTGACGTCTCAATTCATGAGAAAGACTTGGTTTAAACCAATCAGCGCGCTCTATTGTGTATGCGGTGCAACTTAAATTTCTGACGTTGATAGCTTCGAAGACTGTTTTACCTGTTACAGTTACGTTGCCAAAACAAGTGGAAGAACAAGAATTTGGAGACATGGGTCGTCAGTGTTGCATTTATTATTGTGCTGCATTTATTATTGTGCTACAAGGAAGGTTTTGTTTACATTTTCCCGCTATGAGAGCGCAGCTGGACTCACGTGTGGATTACAGTGCACGCGACAGAAATGCGTTTGTAAGGAGCATTTTTACCCAAGAGCTTTTCGCATCTGGAAATCATGAATCCGGATTTGCCGCTCGTCTTCTTTTAAAAAAGACACGACTTCAGTTTGTGTTGATTGTCCCGTGTCTACAGATTTGGTAAGTGTGTGTGAGATCAGTGCCCTTTGTTTGTTCATTCAGATGGCAAATCTAGTTTGTATCGTCAGCAGTGCTCTTTCAGTTTTTAAAGACATACCTCAGTCAAAATGATTTAGTTACTAAGTTTACAGCATGTTAATATCACTGCAATATTAAAGACTGAAAGACCCGCTGTAAATGCTGCTCTCCGAATGTAAACATGTAAACACCGCAATCAAACTATTACTGTCGTGTAGGATTTTCGCCGCATTTTGTGCATTTATACACATATTTATACACACACGGCTTTCTGACGCTACCTACCGAGTGCATCTAAGTTACAGAGTAATGCGAGGATTTTTTTCTCCCATTCGCCGTGCGGTATCAAACATTCCATCAAAACTTCACTCTCCAGCAGTTCCTCTCGTTTGTCACAGGGGACATGCAGGAAATGTTTCTAAATAAAATGTGAAAGTGCCAAACTGCAGTTAAAGTCAACAAATTAATAATTTGGCTAATAATTAGATTACTGATGTCCATGTAAGATAACTGATGCCCACTGTCTTTCTCCCCTGCGTCTGTGTGTTTGTTTTGCCTCACCTCTGTGAAAATCAGCGCGTGCCCAAAGGGCACTCCCACACTCCCAGAGCTGGATACACCCACTTTCCTGACTTTTTCCAAACTAGAGGTGTGAAAACACCCTGCTGAGACAGGGGGGTTTCGTGACCCTTTAACATCACATCCGAAAGACGGCGCCCACTGATAGTATGGTGTCCCCTTCACTTTTACTGGAGCATTAGGACCCACACAGACCACAGGCTGAGCACCCCCTGCTGGCCTCACTAACACCACTTCTAACAGCAACTATGTCGTCGCCCATCCAGGTACTGACCAGGCTCAGCCCTGCTTAGCTTCAGTGAGTAAAAAGCAAAAAGATGTGAATCAACAAATAAAATTAAATAAAACAAAATTTGATCTAATTTTATTCCTGAAATGAACTGTTCAGCGAATCAATACACTAAAAATCAATACAACTCAAATCAATATATGATAATTTAATGACATGACAATACAGATGTTAATTAATACAATGAAATAAAACAAAAAAAAACTAAAAGAAACTTTTTTACTCTGAAAAAAGGAATAGGTAAAAGACATGAAATGTAAATAATAAAATAAATGTTTTAACCTTGCATTGTAGGTATAATATAAAAACAAAACAAATTAATTAACAAATAATACAATTATAAAAATAAAATGTTAATAATTAATTTATGTTTTGTTTTTATTCTATACCTACAATGCAATAAAAAAATGTATTGTTTACATGTCATGTCTTTAATCCCTACATTTAAATTAGACCTGTCAGAGAAAAAAAGCTTATTTTTGTTTTATTTAGTTTTGATTCATTGTATCAAACTATTATAAGTATAAAATTAAAATTTTATTAATTAATTTTATGTGTCTGTATATTTCATACGGAAATCAGCAGTAGAAAAAAATGTAAGGTAAATAAATATAAATAATTGTGCTTATTTTCTTATGCTGTAATGAAATGTTTTAAAAATAACTGTTTAAATGTTTTTAAAAATAATTAAGGAGCTACTTTTTCTGGTAGGTTTAATCTTAATCATGAACTAAAATGGCATATTTCAGTGAATCAATGCAATAACATTAATAAAACACAAATCAATACAATTAAATATAACTTAATCAAATAAAAAGAAGCTGCTTTCTCTGCCAGGTCTAATTTTACTGTAGGGATAGACTCAATACAGTGCTTAGCATATATGTATTTACAGCATATATGTAGCATATAATATTTTACATATGAAACTTTACACTATTATATTTGTGCATTTACATTAGTTTAGTCAGTACTGAAGCCAAATCTGGAGCTAATCTAACAAAATAACTACCAATAATGGTTCAAAAATTTGTAGCCCAAATTTATGTTAGGGAAAAATATTAAATAAAAATTTCAAAAATAGCAAACATCAAGAGAAACAACAAATATATACAATTTTGTTGAAATGTTGTAGTTTGTATTTTTTCAATATTTTGCATGAATTTATTATATTCCATTTCTAATGATGTTTTGTGACTAAAATATTATTTTAATAAATATATCTGTTTAATAAATCTGTCAACGAAATATGTCAAATATAGCAAAATAAAATAAAACAAAATAAAGAAATACACATTTTCTGTATACCGAAATTCAATATTTTAAAAAAATCTACAAAGTTCATTATGGGCCTGCTTTCGCTGACAGTGCTTGAACTTTTAATTTTTTTTATAGACACAAATTTGCTTTAAGGACAGAGAAAGAAAGCTCTGGAGGAGAGAGAAGGCACCAAAAAGGAAAATGAACTAAGGTATATGCAATAACTTTGCTTTTCAATTGCCTCGGGCTGCTGGAGAAGTGGAAATTACAGAAAGAATAGAGGCGAAGGGAGAAAAGCGCAATGCGTCTGTGTGCAGCAAGTCACGGCAAACTCAGACTCATTCCACATTACTGCATACCACACCAATTACACAAACACCACTGCAACTCCAATTACAGCAGACAACACTAACAAACAGCGCTACAGCACACATTCAACTAGACCAGCACTAACCTACAACTAATGCTCGCAAACAAGGCCAAAAATGAACCCAGGATATTTTCTGAAATGCTGGTTTTCAGCAGAGCCAAAGCAGGCATAATCGAGCACAAGAGTGACTGGCCAGTTTCTCATTGGCCGTATTTTTCCCCCTATTATTTTTTTTCCACAGGGATTTGAGAAATGTCTTCAATAAAGAAGTCTAACCAGCCAGATGAATCACAACATCACAAGCACTGAAGGAAACGAAGTGTATTTGTATACAGTATGTATATGGATGGATACGATTTTGGAATGTTTTTGAAATAAATCTTTTATTAAAATGTTAAGAAAATTGATTAATGAGTTGCTTTTTTTCTGACAGGTTTAATCTTAATAAGAAAAATTGCAGAATTCAGCTAAGAATGATATATATGAATAAAATAATATAAAATAAAATTGGACAAATACTGAAATAAAAAAATAAATGCAGATTTGGAAAGGATAAGAAATTTGAAAGCTTTTGAAGAAAAGAATAATACTTAAATTATTACAATTTAAATGACTGTTTAAATGACTGTATTTGAAATTAAATTTGTTCCTGTTTATTCCATCTTTTATTTAAATTTTCAGTCTCATATTTGCCGGGATTATTTATTTAAGCAAAATGTCAAAATACCTTTGTGCATTTGTGTAAAATATTATTATTATTAACGTGATTATTATTATTAGTAGTAGTAGTATAATATTACAATTTTTAAATTGTAATTGTAAGAATCACTCGACAAAAACATTTAAAATCCAGAATATTTTAATTATTTAAGTCTCTTCAAAAATAAATATAAATGTTATAAAAAACATGTTTTGTTTGAGCAATTTTTCAAGGAATTGCTTACTAATTTTCATTTAATTGAACATAGTTAAAAAATAACAAAAGAAAAGTCTGACACTAAAATGTCAAATAAAACACAAAACAAATCTAAATATGTATAAAATACATATTTAATTTTAAAATGTTTGTATTTAAATTAAACTACTTTTTTCCCTTATTTGTGCATTTCATATGAATTTTGATCTGTAATGTAACAGCAATGAGCAGCTACCATTATTGCATTATTTCTGAGAACAGTCAGTTGTTTGGCACCAAAAGTAAAAGGTTTCAATCAGCTCCAGAAACAGGCCACATCCACCAAATGACATGCAGATGAGGACTATGGGCCTCTGTTTACTTGTGTGTGTCGACAGAGAAGGCACATCTGGAAGGGCCTGTTTTCATTACGATGCCATAAAATGATTAGATTTGACAGTGACTCAAACCGCAGATGATTATTGGCAGGAAAATGGTGACTCAGAGAGGCGTCTAGACGACCTGCTGGGTGAAAAGGTCTTGCTGCGTCTCACCTGCAGTGACATCTCAATCAGCATTTGCAGCTTTTTAATGCCCAGCCACACACTCTGTCCTTTCACATGTTTGCCGATAGTCGCTCGCTCTTCTTCCTGAAAGCCTCCAAGAAGCTGAAATGCACACAAGAGAAGAGAACATCAGTTACAGTTGCAGAAAGACAATCAAAAACAATATGACTTAACAATAAAAATCAGTTGAATCATCTGAACTGGATAAACTATCCCTTTAAAGAAATAGTGCACCCAAAAATGACAATTACTCCATAATTTACTCACTCTCAAGCTATCCTTTGTGTATAATACTTTTTTCTGTCAGATGAACACAGTCAGAGTAGACACACAAAAAAAACTCTTGTTTGTTCAAATTACTTATTTAAAATAAGCCGAATCAACATAATTCTTGAGGTTTTCTTTGGCAGGGGGGTCAACTTAATTGTTTTACGTTCAATCTACTTAAATTTGTAAAAACAAGCTAACTTAATTGAATTGTGTGGAACCCAGCATTTTACAGTGTTATCTTACATTGTAAACTGGCTCTTCCACGCTGTTAGATAGTGGCTTTTATAACTAACCCATATGCGGTCCAGGGGGTTAATGCATGTCTTATGAAGCGGACTGATGTGTTTTTGTAACAAAATATTTCAAAACCTAAAATTATAAACTAAAATCACTGATCTCTGGCAGCAGCAAAATTTAGGCTACGCACTACTGATGCATACAACGTATGACGCATGACATAAGATGTGTAGTCACATGTACACAGCATCGTAAGAGTAATATACTGCATAACGTTATGGTTCCTGCAAGACGCTTCTTTTCCTGTAGCTTTGAATTGAATTGATTTTTGTTTTTACAGATTTTTGACAAATTGTACAAATATACAAGTTACCCAAACACTTCAAAATAAAACCGTTGAGGATAAAAACTAACTAAAGCCCTGGGCTTGTTTCCATTGTAGTCCTCTCTATTAAAAAAAAACAAAGTATGGCTGGAAAATATAGTTAATGCATAAGACAAACAGTACCTCCACAAAAAGGAACAAAATTATTCACAAAACAAAGACATAAAAAACATAATCATTCACCATGCAAACTAACTATCATCATCATCAAACAACCATCTTTTGACAGCTTTTTTGAACCTCCTTAAGTCTTTTATTTCCTTTATGGATTTTGGTAATTTGTTCAACATGATTGCACTTGTTTATAAAAAATATATTTTTCCCCATTACACTTCTAAATTTAAATAAATATTAAAATCCCAACCCCTAGAGCACAAGAGGTACTATATGAGTGCTGTTGCCTCACCATTTAAAAATAGTTCACCAAATAACTAGGAACCACATTACTTTTAATATATTTTCGTATCATTCCAAGTAAAAAAAAACTCTTTGTGCAAATTATGATTTTTTAAAAATATTCGTATACTAATTTACCTGCACAAGAAGACATATTTTTCCACTCCGCGGGGGGCAATAATGCATTCTCTTCCCACAAAGGTAAAAATAAACTTCCGACGCTTACAGACAAAACATAAACAAAGCAGCATTTAGTACTGTTATCACAGTAATTGTCACTCACCCTGGAGGGATTCACTCCTGCAAATATGTCTGATAATCTAATAATTCATATTGTTTGCAAATATTTGAGAAATGCAGCAAAATTACAGCCACCCTATTTGTGAGGAATTGGGTACTTTCTACGTCACTTCAATACGTCACACTCACACTTTGATTCATTGCTGAACGACCAATCAGAGCGCTCTCTTCAGCTAACAGCCCAATGACAATTCTACAAGCTGAATCAGGCCAACAAGCTCAGAGGTTAACCCAACGAGAGGCGAAACATGGAACACACCAAACAAACTAGCCTGACTGATGGACTGATGAAGCCCAACAGCTGACCATCGGCTGGTGTCTCCCGGGCCTAAGAATAGGTCTTGCATCATATGTTGCATACGTGATTTGAGTTTATAATTAAAATTTATAAATATTTCAGTTAAAAAAGCATGGTGATCTGCTTCATCGAACACCATTATACAGCATGAAAAATACTCTGACGGTGTTCATCTGTAAGAAAAAGGCATACACACAGAAGATGGCTTGAGGGTGAGTAAATTATGGGGTAATTTTCATTTTTGAGTGAATGTCATTTAAGGATGACCTTCTTTAAAGGATTAGTTGACTTCCATAACAAACATTTCCTGATAGTTTTCTCACTCCCTTGTCATCCAAAATGCTCATTTCTTTCTTTCTTTAGTCCTAAATAATTTAAGGTTTTAAAGGAAAACATTTTAAGAAAATATATCAAGATAATGCTTGCATCCCAGATACTATGAAACGAGATTTAGTGGTTACAAAGTATATACATTTTCCAAGTCCAGTATCTGGAAAGAAAATCATGCATGTTTTTATTATAAATCATGTTTTGACTAAAGAAACAAAGACATGAATATCTTGGATGACAAAGGGGGGTGAGTTCAATATATGAGAAATGTAATTCTGGAAGTGAACTAAACTTTAAACTTTAAAAATTAAAAAATCTATCATCATTTAGTCTCCTTTCACTTGTTCCAAATCTGTAAGATGTTTTTCTGTTGAAAACCAAATATATCTTTATATTTTGTTTTCTTTAGGATTTGTTTTTGTCATGAAATAACATATACAGTGGCAGAAAAATAATTAAATTTGAAGCAAAGCTGATAAAAAACATACAATCATGTGCTATTTATAAAAAGAAACAGAAAATCTGGATAGCTTGTCATGCAATATTTTAATACCAGTATGGCAGACAAGTTGCAAGAAAACTTCCTAAAAAATATCTCTTCCCAACAATAGGTAGTTTTCAATGTAGGAAAGGTTGGTTTAAAAATAAAGGTTATTTAATATACATATATACATATATACATATATAAGGTATTGATCACGTATGCCGTCTTCTGCTT
>CAIGQZ010032280.1:1596146-1607319 GCA_903798205.1 Danio tinwini | reverse complement strand
TGTGTGTGTGTGTGTGTGTGTGTGTGTGTGTGTGTGTGTGTGTGTGTGTATACTATTTAAAAATACTATTTATATAGCAAAAATAACAGACAAATTAATGAATCAACACACTTTACATGAACATATTAGCAGAGTCAGTTATTTGACTGATATGAGTTGACTAGCAATTTCTGTCAATATTTTTATTTATAAATGACCACAAGCAATCCTTCATGGACCACAGTATGAAAACACTGGTTTAGGAATATACTTGGGGTTAGAGGTTTTGAAAAGCCCTAACATTAGAGGTTAAATTATAAATCATAGCAGACTAAAATAACTCTGATGTGCATATGAACACATTTAGTAAGTGGCTCCATACAGCTTAAATGCAAATATTACAATAAAGTGTATTAAAACTAAATAAAATATTATAAAATGTTCAGACTTCTGAATGCTTTTTATAGTGTCTCTTCTTCTTTCTAAATTTACTTATAATTTGTAGTGATACATTATTTCAGTATTTGTGAAATTTACTAAAATTACAGAGTGAAATATTCTGTACAGCAAATACTATTCTGTGCAAGAAAAGGTGCTGCTCCCTGTCTGAGGATGCCAGTATTACAGGTCATTCTTACCCGAGGAGGAGGTTTCTTCAGTAACACCAGCAGAGCCTGCAGCACCAGGTTAGAGAACCGCGGCCCGATGGGAACAAAATCTGTAAAGTAAAAAATATGATGAGTGGACAGTGTAAGCTAAGTTTGCCATGTAAACCATCAATCAATTTGAAAACCTCACATGATGAAATAAGACCTACATGCTGCCCTATAATAATATATGGCTGCACATTGCTTGAAATAGATAACTCTGGGTCATTCTAAGCCCTAGGTAGTTTATCCTGCTTTACACGGCTTACTAATAAACCAAGATTAACAAATAATCTGAGTATTAATATGCTGATATTTCAAAATTGCTGACTTAATGGCTTAAATGTTAGTCTTTATATCCACATATACACTCAATGGTCACTTTATTAGGTACACCTGTCCAACTGTTCCTTAAAGCAAATTTCTAATCAGCCAATCACATGGCAGCAATGCATTTAGGCATGTATATACACGGTATAGACATGGTCAAGACGATCTGTTGCCGTTTAAACAAAGCATCAGAATGGGGAAGAAAGGTGATTTAAGTGACTTTGAACGTGGCATGGATGTTGGTGCCAGATGAGTTGGTCTGAGTATTTCAGAAACTGCTGATCTAGTGGGATTTTCACACACACACCTTCTCTACGGTTTACAGAGAATGGTCTGAAAAAGAGAAAATATCCAGTGAGCGGTAGTTCTGTGGGTGCAAATGCCTTGTTGATGCCAGAGGTCAGAGGAGAATAGCCAGACTGGTTCGAGCCGATAAAAAGGCAACAGTAACTCAAATAACCACTGGTTACAACTGAGGTATGCAGAAGAGCATTTCTTAACCAAGCGTTAACATCCCGCTCTCCCTTGTGAAGCCAATACGGAAGTTCACTGACTGCAATGCTAAATTGGCCAATTTTACAGCTGATAAAAACATGTTTACCGCCTGGTACAAAAGATGGTTTTGGTGTATATAGCTTATATTACCCTTCATGACAACTTTTTACATTTTTTGTCTTTTATTTTTTTAGAACTCATCCGTTTCGTTTTTATTAAAGTTATATTGAGTCTGCATAATTAAAAGCATGGCCACTTGAGTGACAGCTAGGTCTTGCTGGTTGATGTCAAGTCACCTCAGCTAATTCTGGCTGATTAGCTGCTGAACTCGACATATACATTGCATTTTTGTTTTGTTTTAAGTGGCTTTACACAGTCAATTGACTTTTGTAATTATTCCATACAATTAGCAGATAATATGGCATGCTGTGTGCACTTAATTGTTCTTACAAACCATTCAATTGGCCTCCATTTCCCAGGTGAGTGAAATTATATACGTATATACTATATCTATAAATGTATTTGTTTTAATTAAGATAATTTACCAGTTATAGTTTTATTTAGAACTTAAATGCACTCCAGAATCTGGCAGATTGATTAGCTGTAGGCTCTAGAACAGTCATCTGAAACATTGTCATACAGTGTTATGCCTGGATTTCATAAATAGCCTTGCATTTACTAATACAGACTACATTTGAAGTATTTAGAAGTAATTTGCATTTTCCTCCTGTAGAAAAACGTCATAAGAACAATGCTTAGTGGGTCAACGTATTATAATAGTGTTTTTAAAAGACTGAACACTTTATTGATATAGTATACAACCAAGCACATGTGGTCAGAACACAAACGAGTCGCAGGTATTAAGCGTTTCTCCCAAAGAAAAAACTCTTCTAAGCAAAATGCAAGCCTCTTTGCCCTTATTTTATTGAACAAAATGGTGATGGTTTGACACCTACTTGCAGGTTCATTTGCGTTTTTCAGAAATCTATGGGTGACGTGACGGTCAATACATCCAGAACTGTTAAAGTGTTTTACAGTTTTACATGTCGAACCTTGAAGCAGATAGGCTACAGCAACAGAGAACCACACCGGGTGCCATCGAAGAAACTGAAGCTACTATTCGCACAGGCTCACCAAAATTGAAAATTCAAAAAACGTTGCTTGGTCTGATGAGTCTCAATTTCTGCTGCGACATTCGGATGGTAGGGTCAAAATTTTTAGCGTCAACAATAGGGGTGTTAAAATGTATTGTTTTCTTCGATGCACTGTGATGCAGACGTGGACAATTCAGTATCGGTTCAGTAATAATCATAACTGGTTATTATGTACTGACGTCATTTATCTCATATGCGCTATGTCACCATAGCTTACTAAGGTGAGGGAGGCGAGCTCGAGTATTTATAACGCTCCAACTACTTAAAAATGCCGGATCTGTGCACAATTTCACTGTGTGTGTGTTTGCTGGACAGTCTTTCACTGACATTTAAAGCACAAGCCCCTATTTCACTGCGATTGAGAGACAAAGTAAACTCAATCTCTCTCTCTCTCTCTCTCTCTCTCTCTCTCTCTCTCTCTCTCTCTCTCTCTCTCTCTCTCTCTCTCTCTCTGTCTGTCTGTCTGTCTGTCTGTCTGTCTGTCTGTCTGTCTGTCTGTGGCCTTATTGACCTGCTGGCGTGACTTTTCCTCCCCTCTCGGCTGTTACAGCGATACTTCTGGATACAGACACGAGCGCGTGCCTGCAGAGTTTTCTCCACCGTGTCTATCATGGATCAGCTGTGATTGCCGCTGCCATTTATCAGTGTCACTCATCTGTGAAGAGCGTTAGCGTGTAAGAGCAAATCACAGCCCTTTCTGTTGAGCGTGTGACCAATCAAAGGGGTGTAAGAAAGAACTTGGATATTTATAAGCAAGCAGCATATTTATATTAGTTTATTTGCAATAAATGCTCGTGTTGTTTAAAGGTACAGTTTATATATCTTACTGTTTGTATTAAAGGACAAAATTGTATTACAAATAGAATATAAATATAAATATTTACATCTTAATACAAGAATTGCTGTGCTGTAAAAAAATAAAAAAAAATTGTGTAAGGAAAGCGTCGTCAATGCATCGTGATGCACCAAGATATCGAATTGAACCGAATCGATGGCATGATAATCGTAACCGAACCGAACCGTGAGACCAGTGTAGGTTCACACCCCTAGTCAACAACATGAAAGCATGGATCCATCCTGCCTTGTA
This sequence comes from Danio tinwini, assembly GCA_903798205.1. Lineage (NCBI taxonomy): Eukaryota > Metazoa > Chordata > Actinopteri > Cypriniformes > Danionidae > Danio > Danio tinwini. The sequence continues at coordinate 1,603,627 of CAIGQZ010032280.1, read as the reverse complement.
TCAACGGTTCAGTCTGGTGGTGGTGGTGTAATGGTGTGGGGGATATTTTCTTGGCACACTTTGGGCCCATTAGTACCAATTGAGCATTGTGTCAACGCCGTGGCCGTGAGTGTATAGTGTCAGTGATAAGACAAAAGCAGGAAGAAACTATATAATTGCATTTTTGCAGACTGCTGGAAATTATTTCTTCATTTCTTTCTTAAATAAATATAAAAATGAAATGTCTCTTCTCTCCAATTGTTGTGTTTTTCATCACTACAGTATTTGACACTTTACAGTGAAAGAACAGGGTTTTTTTCTAAAATGCATAGTTTTTCCTGGGAATGTCCAAAGCACACAAATATGACATGCTAGTTGTTGATTGCTAAGGATTCAGCGATAACTTGGGGTTAAGCAATGTGTAAAAAATAACGCCATAGGTAGTTGGTAGATCTGTGTCTACCAGGTCTGCCACCACAGCTGGAAAAAATCCTAGAGGAAACACTGATGTACTTCCTCTGTCAATTTATGCTTTGAGATTTTACTGCAAATGTCACATCCATAAAGCTGGAAGTGCTCATATATATATTTTTAAATTCCTTTCTTCGGGATTTAACAATAGGCCTGATAAAACTGTTCCAAAACAGTAATTTCAAACATATGATGAGTAATAACAACACCAAAGCTGTATATGCAGTGTGCAAACTTTATATGCAAGGTTTGGTAGTAATACTGCATATTGTGCTATATGATCACAAATGTAACATTAATTTTATACAATAGTTTATACAAAGCAACTGAAATGTTAATATAATAAAAATTTTAACAATTATATACTGTATTTCTGTTTTATAGGAAAAATTCCTATAAGAATTGAACTGATACGCTTTATAATAACTTTTATAATTAATTATTATTCGTGTTTTTAATACTGGACTATTTGCTTTTTTAAAGCGCACTAAAGAAGGTGGCACTGTAATCTCATTGTAATTCAATATAAGGGTAATAAAGCTGAACTAATGAAACAAAAAAAAAACACTGCTTTGTTTTGTTCTTGAATGAATCGTTTTGCAACACATCCCTTTGAGAAAATTATTCAATTATCCATTTATTAAGTCTTCATTGATGAATGAATCAACCTTTTTGAACCAATGATTTGAATGAATGATTGATTCAGTGCTTTCACACTGCATGACTATCTGGGGTAGCATTCTGTCGCTGCTGTGTTTACACTCCAAGAACATGTACTTATTTTGCTCACCTGGGTTTTAAAGGGAATTAGCAATTTCTCTTAAATATTTTTTTCTTTTTCGACCCAGTTGTGGTATTGCTCAGATGACACGTCAAACAGACACGGGTGCTCCTGCCAAATTTACACTAGTTTTCTCAATTTCTTAGGTACAGAAATATCGAAAAAAAGCCCTTTAAGCATCTCCCCCAACCTCCCGCTGGCCTGCAGACACCCATGCTGCTCTCACATTGACTGTAGGTAATTGCTGATGTTATTTTCAATCACAACATATTTTACAAGGCATGATTTGAATTGCAGACAGGTCCAGATTTTTAGCATATCTCACAGGTGTCGTAAACTCATCGCGATTCTCTCAGATCGCATCTTTAATAGATCACACTGTGTGATTGTTACTCACGTGAACAAGCATCGATTTTGCCTGTGATTTCAGGCATTTGTCTGCAATTTCTCAAAACCTGTCGGCGAGTCAAATTCGGAGCTAAAATCATGCAGTCTGAACTTGGCATTAAGTGTCATATTCATTTATCCATGACAGAACAAAAGCCAATAAATACCATAAAAAAGTGATTGAGTGAGACAATTTGCACTAATGAACTTACCCAGCAGTCGCTCAATATCGTCCACCACCACACAGCTCAACTGAGACTTGTAGGCATCTTCAAATATCTAAAGAGATAAAAACATTTAAGTCATTACTAAAGGTCAAAAGCTGCAACATCACTTCTGTAACAAGTGCTTTTAACACGCACAGGTCTCCTTATGCCTTAACCCACATATACAAGGTTGCTACCTTCTTTATGGCCTGACATTTGGCGGTCTCTGTAAAGCCGATCATTTTGTCTGGAGAGCAGATCTTGATGAAGGGGAACTGGGAGTGCTCTGCGATCTTGGCCGCCAGTGCGGTCTTACCACTGTGAGCAGGCCCTGAGAGAGAAACATTCACACTCTCAGTCATATCAGATTGCGGCATTATGGTGCATGTTTGCTTGTGTGAAAAAGAGAACAAGAGCAGGAAAGAATGCTATTTTTTGAGTCTTTGGGTAGATGCGAGTGCAGTGTGTGTGTACTGTAACATCATGCTATACATTACTTGTAATTTAAATGTCATCTACAATCAGCTACCCAGAGGAGCAGTTTTCAACACTAAAAATAATGAGTATAAAACATAACTAATTATATTTAAAAGAAAAAAAAAACTAAATATTTACTCATAATTTACCTTTCCAAACATTCATAAGTTTCTTTTATGTTTTCAGGAATATTTTATTTGAGGAATAGTTAAAACAGGTAACCATTGACACTCATAGTAGTTTTTGGTGAATTATTCCTTTAAAGGGCCAAGAAACTCTTGTATTTGTATAAACTCTTTCAGTTGAAGTCTACCTGCGGGCAGAGGGAGGAGTGGGCTTGGTTTTTGTCAGCTGGCTCACCAGCTCAAGATAAAAAAAATCAGATACAAAACGTGAGACGATGCATGCTTTTATAGTTTACAAAGTTATAATGCAAAAAAAATAAAGAGTAAGTAATTTAATGCCCTGTTAGATATACCATAGGCTATTAATAATTTCATATAATACATATCGACAGTTTGTTATATCATTATAAGGACAATCATGTTTATAGAAACGATATAAATGAGGAGGACTTCTCTCCTCCTGAATCCCCTGGTCTGCATGTCAACGTAGATAGCAGTACAGCAGGTGTCTTTCCCTGTTCCAACCATTAGCCCTGACGGTAATTTAGAGATTTTAAACATGTGTGAACACAGCAGCATGGATATAGGCCATGTGTCTGAATGGTAACAAACTCAACTGATAAAAGACAAAAATCTGCCATTCTCCAATTTTCGTACAGGTCTCCCAACAAAAATGTTAGCTGCACACAAACAGGTTGGCTGTACTGGTGGCCCTGACAACATCACGGACAAAGCCATGCAACAAACTCTGTGGATCATGAACACAAACACATTTGACCCTTAATGAACGGCTAAATACTGTGTGCCGTGCACAGTGTCACACAGTCACAGCTTGGCGGGTCTGTCCATATTAGTTTGTCATCGGAATGCACGTGCAGTCATGAATAATTAAGAAGCTGAGTCATCTCACAGGATAAGAAAACTCAGTCTATGAATAATAATGAAAACCGATGCCTCACTCCACTAGCAGACTCTCGCTACGTCATCGATTTTGATCCCGCCCCATATATAATTTTAAAACCAGAAGATAAAAATTAGCTGACAAAAGCTCAAAATAATACATTTTCCCTTCAATTATAGCTAACAGGTGCTAACGTTGTCTTAAATATGCTCAACACACACAAATCTGTTAAAATCTGAAAAAAGTAGGGTTTTCTTGAACCTTTAAGCTATTGGAGGGTTATTTTTAGGTTATTCTATTAGATATTTTAACTTAAATTCTACCTTCTTCAGACACAAATTCTCTCTTTGTAGGTCAAAACCAATTATTAAAAATTGAAATGGAAATTGTCAGTGTAATTGTTAATATGCAATAGCAGTGATTTAACTAAATGAACACAAGTAGTTCATGACCCAGTGTGTTCAGTGACTCAGAGATGCTTGTTCAGAGAAAAATCTTGCTGTTCTACACAAACTCAATCTTTGCATCTGCTCTGAATTTAGGTCATTTATAAGATTTAGGAACACAGCGTGGCACTCATATCACCAGATATTGTCAAAAGAGCATTTAACATAAAAAAACGAAGGAACTGAAACATACATATAAGTATTGTGAATGTACAGCTGTGATCTAAAATCACTTATTTTTGTCACATTTTGAGTTCAAACTTTAAAATGATACATGATATCTGCATATGATATGATGGCTTGTCAGGATTTTAGGATTATTTTATGTAGAAAAAAAAATTGACAGTAAGGGGTAAAATAATAAATATTAAAATTATTACTAAACAACTGTTACTTTTTTTACAGTTAAACAGTGCTATCACGATAGCAATATTACTGTATTATATTATTTAATTACAGTAACAAAATATTTATTTATTATTATTTAAATATATTGACATGAATTTAAAAATTCTTTGGCAGCACAATTGTTTTTGTTCAAAGCTGACCTCAATTGTCTTCCAATTTACCAAACAATTTATCAGAACAATTAACCTAGAAAAAAAGTAATACAAAAGTTAAACACCACACAGGTATCTGTACTCAATTCACTGTCTGAACCAATCATTAAATTAAATCAAGCATTTCTAAGTTTAAGGGAGAAGGATTTCACCCACAAAACATGGAAATGCAACACAGAACACCTGCTATTGGTTAGCTACAACACTGTTTCAGTTAGTTGGTTGATTTCACTTAGTTCGTTTCAGTTGGCTAACACTGTATTTGTGTTTGTTTGTGAAGTTTGTATAAGACTTGCCCTCTAATAGAACAGTAACTAGCGGTGTGCGTTCACTGTTCTTGGTCTGCTGCACCAGAAGTTCTCCGTCTCCCAGTATGTCAGACACAGCATTGCTCCATTTCACAATGCCATTCATGATGTAACTGGAGTAATCCTCCTGATTACTACCAAATGCCTTTACAGGGGAATAAAAACAGAAAGAAATGATTAAATCATTAAACAATGATAAATCACTTTATTTACTGCTGAAATTAAGAATAATGACACATCATAATAGTTTGACAACAATTTTTTGTTTCAGTCTCAAGTGGCCCATTCAAAAGTGTAGAATTTAAAAAATAATCCTTTTACATGTTGGATGTAAAATAATAGCCACCTCATGCGTAAATTTGCGGTTCTTGGGGAAAAAAAAAAATAAAACAGCAAAATGGACCAGATTTGATGTCAATAATGAAGTATGTCTGCATTAAATCTAATCAGGTGGTTTGGACAGACTGCACAATATTAGAAAAAAAAAACTGACATTGCAATATATTGTTTTTTTTCTGCAATATGAACATAATCTCACAAGATGATCTAAAATAAATGTATTTGAGAAGAATTTATAATTTCACACTGACAGAATCAGTGCATCTCCATAAAATATAATAAACTAATTACAAGCATAAATCAATCCAATGGGAAAGAGATACGAATGAAATAAAGTGTGGTTTATGGTTTTCTGGAGAGTCTAACAGTTACGAGGTACAGAAATTAAATGATCAAATATAAAAGTAGCACTGTATACAGGAATAAACATTTGAATTGGATCAAAACCTTTCTTTTAAGTTGTCCTAAAATAATCCCACAATGCCGATTCTTGTCTGATTTCATAATTTTGATTTCTACTTCATTGGAAAAAAAACCTAAATACAATTAATCTGTTAAAGCTACAAGCTTTATCATTTATAGTGCCCAAATGGTTGAATTGAATTCTTACATAGTGACAGGCCTTAAAAAAAACTTTTCCTCTATTAGGGTTAAACTTTGCAACTGTATTTTCTGTTGCATGTGTTTCAGCTTTTAGCAGTAACATTTACATTACACTGTACTGTACTAAACTAAACTCAATTTTAACTGCGAAAACTAGACTGAACTAGTTTTAATTTATTAAAGCTTCACCTATGTTAAGCTGTTTTGACACAATTTACATTAAAAAAGAACTACAGAAATAAAGATGAAAGGAATTGAATGTGTTCTGAACTGTTTCTTTACCTTTATCTACTGCATTTTCTAGTCAACTAGAATCCCAACTTGACATTGACAAGCCTGCAATGTGACTATTTTGATCCTAAAATTATATATTGTGCAGCCCTAGTTTGGAGTCTACATACACTCAAAAACATTATTTCTGCTGCTTGTTCAAACTACCTATTTAAAATGAGCTGAAACAACACTATTCTTCAGATGTTTTTGAGACCACTTAGTTGTTTTATGTTTAACCCACTTAAATTTGTAAAAAAAATTAAGTCTTAACTAGTTGTGCTAGAACAACTTAAAGGAATTTTGTGGAAACCAGCCTTTTTTTACAGTGTAATATTATGCAAAACTGAATCCACAATAATGAAGAGTGGGACTTACAGGCTTGATGTCATTATTCAGAGATGTCAAGAAATCACTCCTGCTGACTTGCAGAGTCTGAGCCTTTTCTGTGTCCACCTCCACCTGAGTACTGGCCTACAGGAGCACAAACACACACACACACACAGATTGATCCTCAAATTCATCCACTTAATCAGCATGAAAGATGTACTACAAACACACACACAATTTTGTCAGCATTTTAAAGCATTCTATGCACTTATAGAACTAGGGGTGTGCAATAGTTATGATCTTCAGTAAAATGGTAATTGTTGTTCATATATTAATGTTCCTCAAAAACACATACAGAATATGAAGGAATTCACTGCTCAATAAAGCCTATTAAAAGGCAGTTAGAAAGGTAATATTGTATTTTTAAATTTAAGGCACAGGGAGTTAACTAGCATCATATAAGAAAGATAAATGTGAATATAAGTTTGATATTACATTTTAATCAAAAGAAATCAATAAACAAGAGGACATTCTGATTGAGTCATTTAAGAATAGTTAAAATTCAGTCATTGCTTATCCACCATTGTCTTAAAAGACACAAAATAATATGCTATGAAAAATATTGGAAACCAGTAACCATTGACTTACTAGTTACTACTTAATAGTAGGTGGCAAAAATTTAATTTTTGGATGAACGATCCCTTCAAGTCAATGCTTCAATGTTACATTCATACAGTCATTGTTTTGATTCTAAATTAATCAACCGATTTGAACAAATCAAAATGATATGATTCAATTACGGACTCATTAAAACAGAAAAGTGCTGCCACCTATTGGCGCCTTTAGTGTTGCATTTATTTAATATTGGCAGGCCTAAACAAGTAGAGCTTAGATTGAGCTCAAAAAATTAAACCCAACCCTACCCGAGGCACTGACCCTGTCCAACCCATTAACTGTAATTATGAGCCCGAGCTCAATTTAAACCTGACTATTTTTTAATACGTGCTGTTAAAACAGACGATCTCAACTACAATTCTAATTGTCTGAACTACAGAAATTAGTTTAGATTTATCTTACCTCGCTCTCAGAGGTATGCTGCCTTGAAGAAGTGACAAAAGAGGACATTGGAAGCTGACTATCATCCTTTATGTATACCTGTCAACCCTCTTGTTTTTTGCAAGGATTCTCCCATTTTTTACCATTCTATCCGGCTATCATCCCGTTTAAGGATTTTTCTGTATCTTTCTATGAAAAGTGAAAGCAGCATCAAAAAGCTTAAATATAGTCTAAATGCAAGA